>JAJLSX010000077.1:0-57690 GCA_030567815.1 Ogataea piceae | reverse complement strand
CTTCTTTCTACTTTTTTTTTTTTTTACAAACAGGGAAATGGAAATAGCAATGTGTTATTCAACGGGGATTTAATCAATTTGAAGTTCGACGGGAACTTGGGCAACTGGATATTCAACGGGATTTTGAACAACTCTTACTCATTTTGGATTTTGGATTACTCTTATTTCATTTTGGATTTTGAAACTTTTGGAAATTTCTCTTTTTTTTCGTCTTTTTTTCTCTTTCATCTCTTTCTTTTATTCATTTGCATTGAATAATCAAGATATAAGGTAAGTTTCTTCAAAACAATATCAACTAAGCAATAATTAATTCAAATACTAACACTATTGTTAAATAACTGGTGGTTGCAATTTGGCAGTTTTATTGCACCACCAACTTCTGAAGGGTCCATATGGCAGCTTATGACTCTTAAATCTCCTTCTTCTATTCAAGATATAACAAGGTAAGTTTCTAAACCCATATTCACTAGAAAAACAATCCATTCAAATTTAAATACTAACAATATATTTAGCAATCTGGTGGTGGCAATTCTGCTGTTTCATTGCACCACCAGATATCAAAGGGTCCATATTGCTGCGTATGGGCCCTTCAAACCCCCCTTTTTTTTTCTTGTCTTTTCCTCTTCTTTTCTTTTTTTTCATTTCCATTTCCATTAGTTCAATTATTCACTTGATATTAAGAGATTTTTTCCAATTTCCCTTTGAGCAAAGAGTACCGTTCGATATTTCCAATGTATTGAAAGTTTGTTCCTGTTTCAATAGAACAGATAGTTGATTTAAGTTTCCAATGAATTAAGAGTTGTCAATTTTCATATTCTGTTTTATATAGGGTATATAGTTTTTTTTTTTGGGTTAGAAAGAAAGGTTGAAATTTGAAGAACGGACATACAGTTTGGTAAGGGAGTCTGTGCGTTCTAGCGTCCCCTGGATATGCCGAGAATGGACCTTTGGAAGTAGAACTCTTTAGTGCCAAAGTACCGGAACCAGAATTATGCCTGGGATTCCAGTCAGTACGACCCAATGGTGATCTAAAGCTGGATATGAAGTGATTGTTTATTATCAAAGAAGCTTTCATGGCCGGCAACTAAAAGCTGGTGATTTTGATGATTCATATTTTCTCATTTGCCATTGATTATTCAAAAGTTGTATTAATACGAAAGCTAATAAGAAATTTGTTTTTAGCCTACGAGAGTCTTGAATCCTGAACAATTGAAATAATGTAAAGAGTTGGATTGAAATTGAATCAATATTACTGAAGTCTTCTTATTACTTCATTCTATCAGAGGACCAAAACTTTTATTTTACTAAAAAAAAAAAAATTAAAAAAAACAAAAAAAAAATTAAAAAAAATTAAAAAAACAAAAAAAATTCAACTTTACCGATTATTATCCTTCTTTAAACGATTTGCACCACTTGTTTATATTTATTTTATTATTAATGACATTATCAAATCCTGCTGAGCTTTACGAAATTTTCCCCTTTATATTATTTAGTAAAAAGTAATTTAAAACTAGTAATTTGAAAGAAGTGAGACATAAGATCTTCTAGTGGATCAATTCACTATCTTTGTAGACTCTTGGGGACATAATTTCAATTGTACTATCATATAACTATATCTATCATTATTTAAGAGAAGTGTATATAAAAAGGGTTAAGGGAGTAAAAATGTATATATGAGCCACGCGGGGAAGTCATACGCTTTCCCATTAAAAGTTGCGTGGATCGTTATTACGTACCACGTACAGGCACTTTCTTTAATTCTCAACATTGTGATTTGAGAGAGACATAAGCGTAGATAAAGTGAAGGTTATATATACAATACATAAACTACTTACTATATGGTTAATTTTGTTCATTACTAAGATTAACTTGAACGCTAAGGCTTTTTGTTTATATATTTAGGTGTTCAATCCTTAGTAATATATTATTATCTTGAAAAAGGACCGATCCTTATTGATAGAACAGTAGTGAGCGTAATCAACACGAGTCATTCATATATATCATCCGAGATTTATGATGAGGATATATTTGTTGATAAAATAGGTATTAGACCAGCCATCTTAAATATTGAGGAGCAATCTTACTTGCCCTTCAAGATTCATAGTTTAACTATTAAGCGCTATACCGCATAAGCGCGCGTCTAAGGGATGAGCTATCCACGTTACACGCCGAGGGTTCCACGAGTACAACACCCCGTACAGTAGCACAACTGCCTTTGTCTCAACTCCTTATTTTCAGTATCACCTTTTGGGTAATTTGCAATTCATTCTTGATTTGATAAATTTCCAAATAAACATAAAGAGGTTGAGTATGTGGAGGGGTATTTAAGCGCTTGATATTTCTTTTGAACTTTCTTTCTTCTTCTTTTTTTTGAAATTTACTTTAAAGTTCTTCTCTTTAGCATACTCCATACTTTAATACATTAATACATTCACAAAAATTTCTTCATCTTGGATAATATCAAAAAGTAATAGATTCAGATGGCACTGTTTTCAAAGTCTGAAGCAGAGAGAGAAAGGATAGAAAGGATTGAAGCTAGAAAGAGGAGGAAAAAGGAGTTTGATGATTTTGACGCTGCAATGGAACGCAAAGAGGAATTATTTGTATACAGTACAAAGAGTACCTCAAATGATGTGGTTCCTAAGGAAGAAAACTTAGATAAGTCTACCGAGAAACCAAGGAAAAATCGCTTTCAAGTTTCAAGGCCATTTCAATCACTCAGAGGTATCTCACTTCGCAGAAAGACAATACACACGCCAGAGAGAAGCGATGAAAATGAATTACCTTTTATTTCATTGGTTTCTCTATTCGAACCTACAAAAGACTCATCTGAATGTCTGATTAAAGAACTATCATCATCAAATACTAATAATTATAAAGAAGTGCCAATGGATAAATTAAGCTATAGTAATAATAATACACAAGGCAAGGAAGAATATCAAGAGTTGGGAGAGTTAGATAAAGCCTTGAAAGATTTCCATTCTAAACATATGATTTATTCCGAAGCTCTCAAAGATTTCCAAATGAAAACAATGATTTCTGAGAGCGCTTCAGTCAAGGCAAACAAATATATTGATATTGCTAGAAACCAACTCGCATATGTCATGTATTTGAATAAAACTGTTATACACAGCAAAAAGGAAAGGATAAGACATAATCATGAATACAGTAGACAAGTTAATATTTTCCGTAAAACAGAACAAGATGCTAAAATTGCACATGAGATTTCATTGAATTCCTCCAAAGAAGCCCAAGCTGCCAAAGAAGTACTCATCGAGGCTCAGTCAAGAGCTGATGAAGCTAAAGAGATGCTACGATACTTGGAAGCTAAAGAGAAAGATTACAAAGTTTCAGCTGCAGTTTGATTCACTCCTACAATCGAAGTTTGCTTATATCAATTAGAAGATTGTGATGATCGAGTAGGAAAGATTATTTTTCTTTCTTACTACATCATTTGACAACTCTAATCAAAAACAATAAGCTAACTTTGCTGTTGGGATTGAAGCTAATAGTGGCTGGCACTTTGTAATTTTTGCCTTGACGCTGTTGAGTCTCCTAAAACCTTATTGAGCTTGATCAGCCCTTGGCTGAGGTTCAATGATTTGAAAAAAAAACAGAAAGTAACGCACGGGATAATTTATAAACTATTTAGCATATTAAAATATCAATCAACCTATCTAAATCATATTACTATGTAAAAAACGCAAAAGAGTTAAAAAGGGGGTAATAGACGATTGCCCTGTAAAATTGTTATCGATCCCGCCATGACCCCCCGACCGGTTATACTTGGCCATGTGCGGCCGCGGCCGTTGTATATAAAATTTGATCCCGCATGCGCTCCGTTGTAAAGATGAATTATAAAAATGGCAGGTCGATCTTCGTCGATCGTCTTATAATTAATTTTCTAAATAAAATATTTATTACATAATTTTTAATACAAACGATTTGACTGGTGTAAATTTAGAGCAAATTGAGAGAAAATTTATTTTCATTTTAGTAGTAAATGATAAGATGATTGTTATTACTTTGAATATATATATATATACAGGTGAAGTGACAGGATTAAGGTATTCTATTTGAATGTCGTTTAAGAGAATTCAATTCAAGAAACTTATAAACAATCACTTAAATTCAGTAATAACCAAGAGAAAGATGCATATTAAAGCTTTGCCAATGAGATGGAAATCTGGGGATAATTATGCCTATATTTTAACTGACGATGATACTTCAAAATCATGGTTGATTGATCCAGCATATCCAGCTGAAATTTTGCCATATTTGACTTCTGAAAATAAGACTGAAATTACAGCAATTGTTAACACACATCATCACTACGATCATGCCGGTGGTAACGCTGAATTGTTATCGTCAATATATAAAAGTTTACCAGTTATTGCAGGTAAAGATTCTCCAAAAGTCACATATACTCCTTCTGATGGTGAAGTTATTCAATTGGGTGATAATATTGAAATAACAGCTGTCCATACTCCATGTCATACTCAAGATTCAATTTGTTATTTTGCAAAAGATTTAAAGACAGATGAAAAAGTTGTGTTTACAGGTGATACTTTATTCATATCAGGTTGTGGTAGATTTTTCGAAGGTGTTGGATCTGAAATGCATTCTTCTTTATCCAAACTAATGACTCTACCAAATTCAACTAAAGTTTATCCAGGTCACGAGTATACAAAATCAAATGTTCAATTTTCCAAGAGTGTGTTGGGTACAAATAATTCAGCATTGAATGAGTTAGAAGCCTTTGCTGCTAAGAATGAAGTGACTACTGGTTGTTTCACAATTGGAGATGAAAAGAAATTTAATCCTTTTGTTAGATTAAATGATCCAAATATTTTAAAAGTTACTAATGAGACAGATCCATCTAAAATAATGGATAAGTTAAGACAGATGAAGAATAACTTTTAAACTGTGGGAGCTGTTTAACTTAAGACGTCGCTGTGCGATCAAGTACGTATGTATGTGTTTTTTATTAAAGGATATTGATATTATAATTAGTGGTGGGACTATAAAAGTATTTATATATATAGTAAATTATGAGCGTATACAAGGGAAGGGAGTATAAATGGTATGGTAGAAAGTTTCATCCATAAATTTTATTAAAATACATACATCTTGGGTTAGATGATAGTTCAATTTAAATTCTTGAACTGGCTTAGAACTAAATTAAGGCTCTGGAGTTGGCTCTGGACTCAGATCTGAATCTTGACTTTCACACTCTGTAGTACATTTCTTCAATTCAAGATGTTTCAATAATAAATCTTCTCTTTTGAATCTATTGGGACAAAATGTACATTTGAATGGTCTTTCCTTTACATTTTTATGCACCAGTTCGTGTCTTTGAAGGTGATACTTTCTTTTGAATGATTTGGTACATTTATAACAACGGTGTCTACGTTCTTGGTGATCTTTAGGTTTAGGTCTTGGTTTTCTTGGTCTTGGTCTAGCACGTAAAGTTCCAATGAAAACTTTATCCTTGTCTTCTTCTGTTAATTCAGGTGGAGGTGGTAATTTCACTTCAAGAGGATCAGGATAAACTTTGAACCTTGCCTGATCTTCTGGAATAACTTTGAATGCAACTTGATAACCTTTAGTGGCTGTTGCCCATTTACATGTACTGGCATGCTTTTGAAAGTTATCTGATCTCTTAAACGATTTACCACAGTCACAAAGATATGGTTTGACATTAAAATGAATGATCAAATGTCTTTTTAAGTTACCTCTTTTGGTAAAGATATTGAAACATCTCGAACACTTGAAACTACCATCTGGTAGTATTTCACAACGAGAAAATTCTTCATCGACTTGACCTTTGATATATTTCGCTCTCTCCAGTCTCTTCTTTTCGATGAACATAGCAGGATTAGTTTTCAATTCTTCTTCATTAAGTTCTTCTTCGTCTTCTTCGTCTTCTTCTTCACCATAGTCTTTTGCTCGCCCTTTTTTGTTTTCTTTCATTTTTTCTTCTGTCTCTGTCTTTGCAATATCTTGAGATTGTTTTTGTTCGTCTACCATTTCATCTTCAGTCTGTATTTCCTCTTCATCGTCGTCATCATCGTTATCCATGGTTGTTTCACCGTTGTCATCATCATCCTCGTCATATTCATCCTCAATCTCATTTCCTTCTTGGTCATTTGTTTCTTTTCTAAGCAAGATGGGTGTTTCTGTTTTCACTTCGATAGTCTTGATGTCAAAGTTCCCAGGCTTGATGTCATTTTCTTCATTGCCCAGAGTTCTATCAAAGTTTGCAAAAGAGTCAACATTTTTCTTCCAAATCATGTTTTTATCAATTCTTGCAATCTTCAATTTTTTTATCGGAGTAGTTGGAGCATCAAGGAATTTCTCAGGAACTATTATTTTCCTTCCACGCTTAGTTCTTTGTGGGGGTTCGCTTGGTCCAGTTGTTTCAGTTGTTGTAGGCAATTCTATTGATTCGGTCTTTTTTGAAGCAAGTTGATTATGAATTTGCATCAAGTTACTTTTCTTGATCTTTAGTAAACCAATACCATTTGATGAAGGCTTGGAAGCTGTACGTTGGCCATTTGAAGAATTTTTAGAAGCCTCTTCTTCTTCTTCGTCGTCTTCTTCTTCTTTATCGTCATCTTCTTCATCATCATCGTTGTCTTCTGCTTCTTCGTCTTCCTCATCGACGCCACCTTCTTTTTCTACTATTTTATCCTCCATATTTGATTGATTATAACCAACAACAGTCTTGCTGTCGTCTTTGTTATTTAGGTCTTCTTCTCTATCATCAACTTCCTCTTCTTCATCATCTTCTTCGTTGTCTTCGTCGTCATCTTCGTCATCATCATCATCTTCATCATCTTCATCATCTTCACCATCTTCATCATTATCGTCTTCTAATACCATTTCGTCATCATCGTCTTCTTCGTCGTCAGACTCTGTATACTTCTTTCTTGAAACTGCTGTTCTAGATGAGGCTCTAATATTATTTAATCTATTGTACTCTCTTCTTAAATTTTCAAGTTCCATAGGTTTACCAATACCAGTTTGCTCTTTAACAAAATTATTGAATGCCAGTTCATCAGTTGTATCAAGCACATTTAACAACTCATCCTTCTTTACCGGAGCTGCTTTTTTCAAGACGGCAACTCTTTTCAGTATTCTTGCCTTTTTAACTTTTTCAATTTCAGCAGCATCTAATCTATGAGGATCAAATTTAACGTTGTAACCGGTACCTGTAAGAGAGTTGAAACATCTACGTTGATGATTTTTCAAATTATCTGATCTTCTAAAACTTCTTCCACATTTAGAACAAATATGTGGTCTATAATTAGTATGCGTCAAAGAATGTCTTCTTAAATGTTCTTTACGTTTAAAAGATTTAGGACAATAATCACATTCGAATGGTTTTTCAGGATCTTTAGGATTTTTAGCAGGTTTGATATTTTTACTAGAAATAACATTTCTAATTAATTTTTTCTTCATTAGAGTCTCTGTGTCCAAATCTTCCTCTTCTTCTTCATTATCATCATCTTCTGCATCTTCATGTTGTTGTTGTTGTAGTTGTTGCTGTTGTTCTTTATGTGGTTTATCTTCAAAGAAATCATCAAAGTAATCAATTTTAGCCTTTGAAACACTTAATCCATTACGTTTCGCTTTAGAAGGTCTTGGATATCTCTTCTTAGGTTTATTTATTTGCTCTTGATCTTTATTATCTCCTTCTGCAGAATCTTGAGAATCTTCAGCATCATCATAATCTGACAGTTCAGATACGCTTAAATCATTAGTTTCAAATATAGCTTCATCTGCATCTTCATCATCTCCTATTAAATGATCTTGTTCCAAGTGATTTAAATTGTAGTAATTAAATTCGTATAAAATGTTTTTATCACTTGGTAAATTATTAGGTTTATGGAAAATATTTGAAAAAGAGTAGAAATTGAATTTAATTTTGGAAAGATTCAATTCAGATAAATCAATTGAATTGAAATCGATTGAAGATAAATTAGGAACAATAATGAATTCCATGATTGATTGATCTATAACTGATGGTAGTTTAATTGGATCTGAAACTATTGTATCGTCTAATTTAACTAGGAATAATTTTTTAGAAATTGATAATTTAACAGTTGATTTAACTGAATTTATATCTAATGATAAATCTCTAGTTAATGATTCAGGATCAATTCTATCGACATCTTCATGGTCATCATTTTCTGGTGAAAGTGAAAAGAAACATAAATTCTCACATTTATTTATAGTTGTATTATGAATTGACAGTTTAGTTAAGTATCTTGGTAATGTAATAAAAGAATCCCATTGTAGATCACAATTGATTAAAGTTATCTTATTCAGTTTTGTTAAATTACTCAATGATGAAAGTTGACTTATATTTAATTTACACTCTAAAAATATTAAAGATTCTAAATTTGTCAAACCATTAAATTCAGAATCAAATAATTCACATCTTGTAAAAGTTAAATTTTTCAACTTAGAATTTTGTAAATCTTTAGATTTAACAACAATTAAAGAATAATCAACATTTAAAATTGCATTTATTGATAATTTATTTAAATTTTTCAAATTTGAAAGTAAGTAATTAATATCAAGTGATTTAAAACTTTCCTCTGTTAGATTGATATTTAATCCAGTGAAATTCAATGTTCCATAAATATTGAAGAATTCATATGATAGTTCATTTGATAAATTTAAATCATACTCGTGTATAATTGATTTAGTACATGTTTTTTCAAACTGATTAATTTTTGAGGAACAATTGACAACAAAATTTTTATATATGATTTTAACTAAATTTGAAGACTGAGCAGTTATCAAGTGATCCAATTGATCATCCGTTAATGCATTACCAAAAATTTCTAATTGTATAAGATTCATACTTTCAACTTCTTCTAAATCAACATCATTCAAAATGACAACATTGGTAATCTTCTCTTTTAATAAAACTGAAGAGAATGAATTCAACTTAGTATTGGAAACTTTTAATGATCCTGCATGGTATCTAATTAAAGTATCAATCAATTTCATATTTTTAGTATCTATCGAAACCAGTGGGAATGCCAATGATTCGGCAATCTTAGGATTTGAAGTTAAAAATTGGTTAAGAATATCAAATTCATCAGATAGTACACATAATTCATTATCTAAAGTGGCAACTTTATCAACCAATTCTAAAACTGGGAACTCATTCAGAACGGATATAGTCAACTGTCTAATGTCATAGTCATTTACCAATAAAAATTGAACAAGATGAGACACTGGTAAATTTCTTAATATATTACGTTGATTTGAAAGATACTTTCTATTCAATCTCTTATTTAAAACCACTTGTCCATTCTCTGTTTCTAAATCTCCAACTTGATCTCTATTTGACTCTTCTGATGCAAGGGTAAGTAAAAGGGCTATCGAATCAACGACACTTATCTTCCGGTGATCTTGATAAAGAGTAGAATTCTTATTTTCAGGTGATAGTCTAAGCATCCTTTATTCGACAAATATGAATCTATTTGAAAATACTCCTCTTTAAAAAAACTATCAAGGTATATAAATCCTCTTTGTATTCTATTATATTGTAATCGTTATTGTATTGTCTCGGAGAGGGATCAAAGGAAAGGGGAAAAAAAAAAAGGAAAAAGGAAAAAGGAAAAAGGAAAGGGGGAAAAAAAAAAGCAAAGATTAACTAAACCTATTCTGTTATATAATCATATGATATTATCATATATGACCATAATTAAAAAATACAAATTTGTAAAAAGGGAAACAAAACAGAAAAACATAAATTTTAGGAAAAGGGAATAGACCCTTCACCTAAAATGGATAAACACGAGGAAAAGAATTCTCGAAGTGGGAAAAAATTTTAAAAATTTAACAAAAAAAAAAAAAAAAAAAAAAAAAAAAAAAAAAAAAAAAAAAAAAAAAAAAGAAAAAATTCGAAAGGAGTAAAGAAATTATGTAATTTATTATGTAATTGATTTAAGGGATTGTACTAAAATAACCCGGACATGTTTTATCTTTGTCTTTGTCTTTTATATAAGAATATACTTTGTATTAATTATATATAGCGATAGATAAAGAATTTATATATTTTGAGCGAGAGAGGTATGGGCGATGCGAGATTATAAAGTTATATTATAACGTTTTCAGACTATCTTCTTCAGCAACTGTAGTTTTTCTATGTTCACCAATTGATATATCTTTAGTTTCATCTTCATCTTCATCGTCATCATCGTCTTCATCATCGTCATCATCATCATCATCATCGTCATCATCGTCATCATCTTTATTGTTATCGTTATCATCATCTTCTTCATTTTCTTGCTCATCCTCATTTTCTTGCTCATCTGGATATCCACCTAATTTTTGAACAATTTTATCAACAACTTCATTCCAATCCATCATACCACCCATACCAATTTCACCATAACTACCAACAACTTTTTCAGTTGGTTTTAAAATTTCAATCCATTTCATATCTTCTTTAATAGTTTTAGCATGTCTCTTTGTAGCAGCAGATGTATATGCAAATGAAACCATAGCTGGAGCTAATAAAATTGGATATTGTGTATTCCAAGCTCTAACAACATTTGTTAATAAATTATCACATAAACCTAATGCAATTTTAGATAAAGTATTTGCACTCAATGGAGCTATAATTAAAATATCTGCCCATCTTCTTAATTCTATATGTAAAACAGGATCTGTTCTACTATTCCAAGTTGTCCATTCATCTTTATCTCTCCAAATTTGAACATTTGATGGGAATTCTTCTTTTGATACAAAATGTTCAGATGCTTTGGTAAGTATTAATTGAATTGAAACTTTATCTTTATAAATTTCTTCCAATTTGTTAATCATTAAACGAGTCTTTTTAATTGAAATTGATCCACATGCACCAAATAATATATGTAATTTACCATCATCTTGAGGTAATCTAGAATCAACATTAGTAGAACCTGCATTGATAACTGCATCATTTTGTTGTTGTTGTTGTTCTTGTTGTTGTTGCTGTTGCTGTTGAAGTTGTTGTAATGTATTATCAACTGTTGTAATATGATTGGGTAGAACAACTACAGAGTCAGATCTTTCATAAAGATCATGATGTGGTAACCCATCATGTGTAGAACCTGATCCACTACGAGATCTAACAGCTGGATGTTTTAATGTATCTTCAACATAGAAATGGGCATGCATTGAAGGAGCTCGGTGATGATTAGAAGAAGAATTTGATGATGACTGAGGTGATAAATTATCTTCTGCAAATCTAATTGAATCTGTCAATTTTGAACCAGATGAAGGTAATCTAGATTGTGGACTTGTTAATTTATCTCTTGCAGTTTGTGCAGCTATTGCAGCTGCTACAGCCTGTGCTGCAACTGCATCTCTTAGTAATGCACCACCTGCTGGAATAGTTTCTTTGTGATTACGAGTTGGTGAATAAAGTTGTGAAGATGATGACGATGAAATTGGTGTAACATTACCTGCAACTACACCATTGAATGAAGTAGTTGAATTACCACGAATATTAGAAAGTATTGCAGAAGGATATATTGGACCAACACCACTATTCAGCGTTGGAGAAGTTGTTGCATCTAAATTCAAATTATTTGTTAAATCCGATAGTAATAATGATGGTTCAGTCTTATTTAAAGGATTTGGATGTTGTAAAATTGGAGGTGGAGAAGGACATCTTAAATTAGATAAAGCTTGAACACTGGGAGAATCTTTTAACTCTTCAGTTAAATATTGTTTCTTTTCATTATTTGATAATTGTCTAATTGTTGGACTACTTGTTGTATTTATAGAATTCTTCTTTGTTGCAAGTGAAGGACTATTTGAATCAAATGAAACCGTTTGTTTCCTAGTTGTTGTTAATGAATCGATATTTGGTATATCTGTATCATCTGTTTGATTTGCCATTTTATATGTAATTTTGCCCTTTTAAATATTTTGCCCTTTAAATTACCCTATACTAAAAATTGTGCAAGACTAATTCAAAAATTGCGCAAGACTAATTCAAAATTTAATTTCTCTGAAACTGTACTTATATACTGTACTGATACTTTATATACTACTAATAAAGAACAATAAACGTATAAAAGACGTCTTAAACGTTTAAATTTTAATTTCTTTACGTTTTTTTTAATAAAAAAAATTTTAAAAAAAAAAAAAAAAAAAAAATCGCAGAATTTAAAAATGTGTAAAGATGTTTTAAAACAAATTTATTTATTTACATGAGAAGGAAAGGGAAAGGGAAAGGGAAAGGGAAAGGGAAAGGGAAAGGGAAAGGGAAGAGGAAAGGAAAGGGAAGGGAAAGGGAAAGGAAAGGGGAAAGGAAAGGGAAAGGGAAAGGTTTATTATATACAATTAGTGGAAGTTTTTCTTTATTTACAAGTGGTATTGGGTATAGTAGTTCTTTTAGAAGAATACTTGGTATGATAGTGGATATCTATCATCTATATTATTTTGATTTGTTGTATCATCAGTAGTTGTTTGTATTTGAGGAGTATCTTCAGGTTGTGTCATGGTTTCTACTTTATTCTCTAAAGGGAATAAAGCGTTTAAGAAATCATTACTTTGATTGGAGCTACTACCTTCAATATTTTTATTTGGCTCCGGGCCAACTAATGGTAATTGTGCTGGTTTTGGCGGTTTTGGTTTTGGTGGTGGTGGTGGTATAGATTCTGCTGTTGCTGGTTTTGGTGGTGGTACAGATTCTTGTTCTGCTGGTGGTGAATCTTTATCTCTAGAAGTATTAAATACAGATACTAATAGATCATTATCAAACATATTTGAAAAAAAATTATCAATATCAAATTCATCAACTTCTGAATTAACTTTGGGTAATTCATTATCAATTTTACCAAGATTATCCAACTTACTAAAATTTTTCCTTGTCATTGAAATAACTTCTTTGAAAAATTTATGGGTATCAATAGGGTTATTACCATTATTTATCTCATTTTTAACAGTATCTGAAGTTTCCACGAAATGGCATAAGATACAGATAAATTTTAAAGCAATGAAAAATCCATAGTCTTGTCTAAGTAATATATTTTTGGTAACACAGTCGTAGTAATCAACCAATAATTTAAGAACTTGTCTAGAATTTTGAAATTTGTTTAAAATATACTGTGTTTTATCTAGTGAATGGCCATTGAATCTATGATACATTGATTTTTCCAAGTCGTCATAATCAATATCATCTATAGTGAATAATTTATTCCCACCAATTATTGAAGGTGGTGTAGATGTATCGGTGTTGGTACTAGTGTTGGTAGTTATTGTATTCAATTTGGTTGTATCAATTTCAGAGTTTGTACCATTGTCGTGTTTTGAATTAACAGTGTCTAGAACTATAGAAAAAAATATTATATATGATCTATACGATAATTGATGTAACACTGTTTTACTGTAAACAACATACTTTAAATTACTTTCAAAAATTGTATCTTTACTTAAAACTTTCTTAGTGGCAATAGTAGCTAATATCGATGTCAACAGTGAAAATGTCTTGAATTTATTTCTTAATTCTTCCAATTGACGTAATTCAAATTCATTAAAACTTGCTGAATCAGAAGCAATTAATGTTATTTGATTTTGTAAAGCTGATATCATATCAAGTAAAGTTAATTTACGAACCAATAGTAATGCATTAACATCAACGTTTGAATCTATTGGAATTTGAAATAATTCTTCAAAAGATGGTAATTTATTACAATCTTTTAAAACCATATCTAATAATCCAATTAAATCATTTAAACTAATTGGGCTTATTGAATTCATTGTATTTGATATTTTTCTTAAAAGTATTATAAAATTATTGATACTTTTTTCAAATAAATTTGAATTAAAATCACATGGATAATTCTCTGTATCACAGTATAACTCATTAATTAATAGTGGTGTTCCAATTTTAACAGAGTAAAAAGAATCCAGAAACATTAAATAACTCCAAATCTTACGACATGTAAATTCACTTGCAGGATATGAACCATTCTTTGAATCTTTAGAATAAGTAACTGTTATATTACTTTGTTTCCTATGTAATCCAATTTGATAGGCTAAATTTAATGCAACTTGAAATTGTGGATATGAATTTGATCCATCTCCACCATCTCCACCATCTCTATCAAACATTGAAAGATTTGCATGACAAACAAGTATAGCCATTAATGCTTCTAACGATTGTTTTCTATTAAATCTAGAAATATCTAAAGCATTAGCAGCAAGAGTATTTAATTCATTGGTAATATCTTCAAATTCGTGTTCAAATATACCACCGTTATTTTTAACAGATTCACCAGTTCTATAATTTTTAGTTGTTGTCACCGTGGTAAATAAAATTGACATTTTAACAACTCCAATAATTAATGCTATGATTGCATATAGGTAAATTTTCTTTGGTGGATGAAATTTAACTTCACCAGTTGTTGGTTCCCTTTTAAAATATTCATTAAAACGACGGAAAATTAAATTAATTGCAATAAATCCACCAGGGAAAACAAAAGAGTTTAAATGATTATCAAAATATTCTAATCTTTCCAAAATTGCATCGTAATGTGGTGTAAATACTTCGTTTAACTTATCAATAAATCTTTGAGTTTCATTGGAATCCATTACAGTACCACCATTACTACCTCCAAATAATGACTTTGAAGAAATAGCAGGAGGTTTGAAAGCACGTAAATTTTGCTTTTTCCATGCTCTTCTCTCAACATCCAGTAAACTAAATATTTCACCGTATAATTGAGTTGATTTGAACTGTTTTGGTATTGAAGTTCTCACTGAAAGAGCACCAAAATAAAGTAATCTTGTCTTTTTAATAAATAAACACGATAATTTAAACTTTATTGACTTCTTATTAAGAACGGATAAGTTATAAAATGGTTCATTAATGACGCGGCCTTCAGTTTCGGCCTTGGTTTTATAAGACTGTGTAGGTAAAGTAGAAGGTGGTGATTGTTTAATCTTATTTGAAAGTAATTTCTCCATATTTGCAACTTGCATCTTTAATATTTCCAACTCTTTCTGCAATGAAATACTTTTATTATCTGTATTGGAACTTGAAATTGTATTCATAGAGGTACTTTGAATACAATTTATAATTCCATGTGAAGTCAAACCAGAACTCAAACTGTTGTTATCAGACTGATCTAACTGATTACCATATGAATTCAATGATTCCAATCCAATTGAATTTGATTCACTAATTATTTGACTTGTTGTTGTCTCTTTCATTGATGACTGATTATCAAATAAATGATTAAGTGATATACCTTCGTACTGACATGTATGAGAAATATTACTCTTTGTACAATTAGAACATGGATCTCCTTTGTCACATTTAATCTTCTTCTTCTTACAATTGGTACAAACAAATGAAGGTCTATTCCTCTTCTTCTTATTTGGAATCATATTTGGATCTGTAGAATCATTTCCCATCAGGGGCAGATTGTCTTGTAAAGATGGATATTCAGACATTGAAAAGAAGAAAAAAACCCAGAATATAAAAAATACTTTTATGTTGTTTTTATATCAATTAATTATAAATCCTCCATTACAGTATCTTTTACAATTAAATTCAAATATAAAACAAACACACAACATGAAATTAGTTATTTAATTTTAATTTTAATTTTAATTTAATTTTTTTTAATTTAAAAGAAAAAAAAAAAAAAAAATTCAAGGCGTTGTTTCTCTCTCTCTCTGCTTCTTTGTACACTTTTTAGGCTTTAATTGCCCCTTTTTGTTATAAATTTCTTCTTTTATTCTTTTTTAATTTACTTCTTTTAAAGTGTTTATGTTAGAAGAGAATATTAATGGTTGATCTTTTATCGATCAAATGGACGTATGTAATTATTTCGTTATCTCTTTGAATTGCAACGTTTCAGCCTTTCAACCCCACAATATACCATTTTATTTTTATTTTTTATGGATTGTTCCCTTGGCACGATAGATAACTTTGATATAAATGGAGATATACAGCAGCGGCAAAATGATGAGTATGTTTCTGTAGATGATGTTGTTAGACGGTCTTCAACATTGAATCAAATACTCTGTATAATTTGTGTTTTTTTGATTATGTTCTTGTCTGCGTTGGATCAAACAATAGTGGTTACGATAATACCCCGGTTACAGATGTACTTTAATACATCGAATATCAATTGGATTGTCACTGCTTATATACTACCAGTTGGTATATTTTCATTGCTTTGGGGCAGATTGGCAGCATACTATGGTACCAAGTATCCTGCTTTAACTTCAATTTTCATATTTGAAATTGGGTCGTTGATATCGGGTCTATCTAGGAAATTTTCCACCATAATGGTAGGTAGAGTCATTGCAGGTATCGGTGGTTCTGGTATTTCTACATTGTCTTATCTAATAGTTAATGAGATATCATCTTTGAAGTATAGAAGTTGGTTTTTAAATATTATTAATATTTCATTTGCTGTTAGTTCAGTTATGGGTCCAATCATTGGTGGTTTATTTAACTATAGTAGTGAGTCTTGGAGGTGGTGTTTCTATATTAATTTGCCTATTGGTGGGGTTTGTTTCATTATAATGATATTTGTATATAACCCTAAAGATAGTTCGTCCACCTTTACAACACCGTCTTTTTTGAAAATGGATCGTCATTGGTATATGGAAAGTTTCTTTCATTTGTACAAGATTATAAATTTCAATGGAACTGTCTTACTTATCTTAGGCTTAGTTTTTTTCTTATTGGGTCTTTCTTTTGGGGGTAATCAATATGATTGGAATTCGGCTATTGTGATTACATTTTTAGTAATTGGTATTATTTTCTTGATTTCATTTTCATTTAATGAATTTTACTATAAAGAAGTTGGTGATTTACATCCTTTTATACCTTTTAGAGTATTATCAATATCATTGGTTTGTGATTTACTTTTTTTGTTTTTTGGTGAGATTTGTTTCATTATTCATTGCATCTATTTATCGGACTATTTACAATACATTATGTTTCAGAGAAAATTTAATACGGGTTTGAAAATGTTACCCATGATAGTCTCTGTTACTATATCATCTACTTTATCGTCATTTATTGTATCTCGTTTCAGGTTGTTGAAACCATTGGCAATTCTAGGTGGATTAACATCCCCTTTAGCATCATATCTTCTCTCTATCTTGTCAGAAAGTTCTCCAGTCTATAAACAGCTAACGACGCAGATATTAGCTGGTGTCTCGTTTGGATTGATTATAATTCCTGGTATGCTATTACCCCAGATAAAGTATAACGATGATCCAACAGATCTTAATATTGTCACTAGTTTGTCAGCTTTTATAAGAGCAATGGGGGCTTCACTTGGGTCAATATTAGGTGAATTAATATTTGTTAATTATATTCAACATAGATCAAATGGTTTGAAATTAGATGGCGTATTGGACTTAGTTGCCAAGAATGAAGAAATGATGCGATTGGTAGTTAAAGCTTATAAAATTGTGATGTATTGTGCTATTGGGTTTGGAGGGTTTGAGTTTATATTTTCTATATTTGCCAGTAATGCTAATACTAAGGAAATTTCAACTGATCAAGAATTGGCTGAGTTTACAACGGTTTAACTAATATGTTTATAGTACATTTCATTTATATATATATAATGTATAGATATATATATATATATATATATATTTATTTATTTAACATTGAAGGTTTAAATACCTTATTGTATAATTATAATACAGTTGCTTGTCTTCTTCTTTCAATGAGCAAACCAAGTATTGTCAACTTTCTCAACAGATTTGCAGAATTCTTCCATATCAAACTCTTTCATGGATTTTCCATGATCTTTCAGGTAGTTGAAACTCAAGAAGATGTATTTATAAATGGCAAAAAATGTGTAATCCCAAGAGATACTCAATCTTGAAGTATTGTAGAAGAACCCATTCAAGTATGTAAGTAATGTCTTTGGATTCTCAAATGGCATTTCAAGTTTGGAGATGGTTGCTTTAAATTCTTTTGAATCACAAATTGATTTGTAATCTTCATTGTCTTGTCCCATCACTTCTGAGTATATCATTGTTTCTAATGATTTCAAGTCTAAATCTTCAATAAGAAGAGATCCATTTATATTATTGGACGATAAGGAGGTTTCCTTCATTTTTGGAGTGGAAAGTGTATCATCTTGGCAAGCATCGGCTAGATGATTCCCTAGTGAAGTAATGACTCTCAAAAATATACTTCTGATATCGGTTGATAACCAGTTGAATGTCGCATTTCTTTTGAAATTATTCATCACAACAAAATTTAAGAAAGATAAAGTCGTAACTGAGAATCTTAAATGTCTCTTGTAATATCTTTTCTCTAGTTCGATAAATTCGGCTTGTTCTTTTTCTGGTAAAACTTTAAAGACTTCAGATTGAATAAACAACTTCACCGTATTATACGTATGAGAATAAAAAAATAACATCAAGTCAGATACTTTCAATTTGAGTTGTAATTGTGAAAATGAAATCATATGGGCAAACTCTGTAAGCTTCTTTTGAATATCTTGATATGGTCCACATTTGTCGCAATTGAATCTCTCCAACTTTGAGATAAACGTTTCCACTTTGGCAAGATTGACAATACCACTATTATCATCACTATTGCAATGTGAAACCATTCTAATTGCATCGGTGAATAAATTGACACATTCTTCAAATAATCCATCAGCAAAATTGGAAGGCTCTGTATTACAGGAATATATGTCAACTACAGTTGGAACTCCTGAATGGAAAGCTGCTTCAACATCTATAAATCTAACCATTAACCATATTGATCTCCATTCTTGAGGAGATATATCATCAATAAGATCATTGTCTAGAGACTCGTTATATCTTATAGTAAATGCAACAGAATCCTTTTCTCTATGTAAACCTAAACTAATGGCCATTTGAACAGCAGCGTTACTGTAAATTGAGGAGCTTTTATAATCACCACACTCATATTTCTTTAAGGTTTTTAACGACAAGAAGTACATCATTACCAAAGTCAACAAACTTGTAATTGTACTTTTGCAGTAATATTTCGCCTCTTCCATAAGTTGGGAGGCAAAGAAATATAGGAGTTCACAATCATCATGAACCATATTATCATCACCGAAATCATCACTTACTGACAGGGTTTGAAGGTGATATAAAGATGTCATCTTCAAAATCATCAATATCATTGCAATCTTACTGTAATCAAGTTTTTTATCAGAAACTCTAAATCTCACTTTACCAGTTGATTCGTCTTTATACACGCATTTATCCAACATATTCCTCAGCATAGTTTTGGGGACAAAATTTCTCCACACACTCAAGTGTTCTATGAAATAATTCAATCGAGAAATGACAGAGTCATAGTCACCTAAGTAGTTCTCAATATTTTCAATCAATGCAACTTTTCTATCTTCTGCTCTACTTAAAATTTTGGAAACTTCTTGATGCTTCTCGATAATATCTTTTTGGAATTTTATCTTCCATTTACGTCTTTCCTGTTTTAATCTACTTTGAAACATGGCGATTAATTTCCCTAAATTGGAATCAAATGCTAAAGAAGATCTCCAACATGATGGGCCTATTAGTAAAGAGGAAGAATTTTTTTCAACTCTATAATATCTTAAGAAATTTGATATGTGTCTTTTGTGGGCAATTTCAATATCTTTCAAAATAGAGATGTTCTTAATTGACTCATTATTCGTTGCATTTTGGTTTTCTCTCTTCAATTGTAAACTCTCTAATTGAATATTTTGTTGCTTCAAAGTATTTTTCAATAAATCTATCTGAGATCTCAATTCAGTATTCTCAAGTTGATATTGCTTCATCTTTTCACTTTGTTGAATGCCAAACTCCATATGGGCCTTACTGCCATTTGCATATATTGGACCTGAAGCGGAAGATGATGAGTGATCTTTCAACTGTAGACCAAGAGGTGTTGGTGCAGTGTTATTACCAGGGATTAATTGACGGAAAGAGGAAGGAGTGTTAGAATCTTTAACTTGAGGAGGTGGAGAATGTTGTGGTTGTGGATAATTATTATGATGAGGTGGTGGAAGAAATTTACTTATTTGATTTTGTTGATTAGAAGGTAACGAATAGGTTGATGTTACAGGTTGTGAATGTGATGTTTGAATTAAAGGACCTGGTTGTACTATTTGATATGGAGCCCCTTGTGGGAACATATGATTTGGTTGTTGTAATTGATTATTGAAATATGTGTTTGCCGGCACAAACATTTGCTGTTGAGGAGCCAATTGTTGTTGTTGTTGCTGCTGCTGCTGTTGTTGTTGATGATGTTGTTGATGATGTTGTTGATGTTGCTGCTGTGGATTTTTGTCAAATATTCTATCCGGTGATTCACGATCACCATTGATCTTAATAGATGAAGGTGCTTTACCAGCTTCATTTCCTGATGAATCATTGTCTGTAAAACCTGGGGATCCATCATTTTTAGATAATATCAAAGACTGTTGTGTAGTAGAAGGGGTTATACCAGATGGTAATCTTGAAACGTAAATACATGCACCTTCGGAAACATTATTTCTTATACATGATCCACAAGTAGGTTTAGCTCTGTCACATCTAATCTTTTTTTTCTTACAATTCATACATGATATAGTTGGTCTATTTCTTCTTCTCTTTGGTTGGACCGGTTGTGGATCACCGGATATTTCAATCAGTTGGTTCCTTTTATTTAAGCTGGTTGTAACAAAGAACTCTTGTGAATTATTGCTTCCGCCGTTACTAATTCCATTATGAAGATGATGGTTATTATTTGGATGGTATAAACGGTTATGAATATTGGAATCGCCGTGATTCAACTGTATTGAAGGTAATGGATTCGTATCCGTTCCAAAACCTTGTTGATGTCCCATATTGAAGATATGTTTTTTTTTTTGAGTTTTTTTTTTTTTTGCTTTTTTAATAAATTTTTGAAATCGCCGGTTAACTTAAAATGATTTACCCAGTCAAAGCCTATGCGATATCCCCTATCAAATAACAATACATATATAAATATATGTAAATTTATAACTTATAATATATATATTTAATGATTATTTGACTATATGATAATTATAATTAAATAAAATTTGGAAATGAAAATCAAAACCACAAAACTAGGGTACAAAAATGAATAATAATGGAACTTATTCCTCTCCTTTGCGGGATTCTAAAATTCAGAAAAATTATCGGGCCGGAGATATGAAATTTAGCCTTCAGGGAGTGTGTATGTGTATGTGTGTGTGTGTGTGTGTGTGTACGTACGTACGTACGTCTATATGAGCTGCTGGGCTGTATAATAATATTTATTTTCCCCCGTTGAATGTGACAGAACGGCCCAAATTCCCGCTATATATAAAGATTTACTTATATATATATATATATATATATTATATATATTCTAAAAATTTATATATATATATAAACAGCATATACTATATAGTAATATACTTTGATCTTTAAAAAAGGGTGGCTACAACTAGAGAGAGAGAGAGAAAATAATAAGGAAAAAAAAGTAAACATTTCGGATACGTTTCAAACTCTTACTCAACAACAACAGCAACAACGTATACAACAGCAACAACGTACAATTGTAACAACAACAATGGTACAACAACAAAAAAAAGTCATACCTACTTGTATATAGCAAATTTACAATTTAACATACTACAATTGCATATATTATATTGCATTACGAACATACGAATATATACAAACTTACATACATAAGTACATAATAAATATTAAATAATGCATAATAAATACATAATACATACATATAATATACACACTAAAAAAAAAAGAAAACAATCAAAAGCTTGAAATATATGAAAATATATTTGATTGTGTAAATAAAATGGAAAAAAAGAAAAGAGCTGGCAATTCAAAAAAAGACAAAAATGCAAAATGAATAAAGATATATCACCGGGCATGAACTCACAGGGGATCAAAAACGGTGCACAAGCGCATTTATTGTAAGGGAAAACCCGCGCATGAAGTTTAAAGAGAAAAAGGCAGTATATATAAATAACAGAGGAAATATTTATATTTAATTCAACTCCATAAATTGGTGGGCAGCTATATATATCCCAGGCCATACAGGGGCATCTGGTTTGTGGCCCCCTTGCCCGGCTCTTCCCCCAGTAATTATTTATATATTGTCAGGGAGTTTAGGCATTGATTTTATTTTTAATTTAGCTGCTATGCGTGCGCTGGTTTTCTCGTAGCTCCGCATAGAACGAAACTTTAACAATTTATTTGCAAATGGCCGGAGGGAAGAAAATGCCTTTTAGCCAATTTTAAGTTTTAAAGTATATCTATTTAATTAACAGCAGATCTGTATATATCAGTTGTCCACCTTGTATTTATTTATATACGTGTAATATATATGTAATCTATACACGTCAGTTTAACAAGACATATATATATTATAATATATTTTATATAATAAAATTATATATTGTATAGTTTGTTACAGGAAATATATCAACGAAGGTAGCGGACTTTCTATTTGCAAATATCTCATATTGTTAGCTTACAACCTTAATTAACGGTTGTAATCATATGCCGTACGTTATTATACCCCCTCTCTCATCGGGGTCAATGCGATCTGATGTATATTTCAAATACCTTTTTTCTTTTTCTTTCTTGATATTTAGTCTGAGTGTATGATATATGATAAATATGATATATGATTAACGAGTAGTTTATATTAATGGGACTAGTTTTATAATTGTACTTAAATTGCCTGCCGGCACATGTGTTTATTAAAACATTCAGTGGGTCCTAAGAACAATTAAAAACATACATTACATATTACATATCTCCTATGCCCAGTTACTCCCGCAATGCGCGCGCTAAATTTCTGCTGATTTAGACACCGAGAGGGAAAATTATAGAGGGACACCGCTGATATATTTCTAATTACAATATGGATGGTTATTGTATACGGTATATACTATATACTATATTAGTATATACACTGTATTAGCTGTATCTTGTTTCGCATGTGTTATGTTTTTTTGCAACTACATGTATATTCTTTCAAAGTAGAATTAATCATTTCAATCGAGAATTTAACTTCCGATGGTTAAAAACGCAATTTTTACTGGAAAATTTTATGCGTATGCAGTATATTAAACTTTCTACGTGTGTACATAACTCACAATATGGCGAGGCTGAATACATAACAGTGAGGAGAAATTATATGAGAAGATTTAAAATTTTGAAAAAAAATTTGCAGAGAAAAGACGTTCCCAGTAACTGCGCGCGCGCATATGCTCTATAATAATCTCCATATAATTATATTGCGCTAGATATATAATGTAGTATTTTTTACTATTGGTGGTTATAGGGCTGTATATGCAGTAGATATATATAAAATTGTATAGTATGATCGATCGGTATGCCATAATCAATTATATATATAATATATTATAAATAAACTTTGTACAAGATTTCTTATTGTTTCAGTTTAAGTTTTGGTAGTGCTAACTACTTGTGCCTGTAAATGGAGTTACGTATGTGTGATGCGGGGTTCTCAGTTCCCATGGTTATATAATACACAAGAAGTTTAACTTGATAGTATAAAGATCTAGGATATTCAAATGAGAGTGGTGACTGGGGGGGTGAGGGGGGTGGGCAGTGTGTACACACGTGTAATGTTTAAAGTCAAGTACTTATATATTATATACATATCACATTGACCAACATTAGTTGGTTAATTCATCGTTTAACTATATTTGATTGATCAAATTTCAAATTATTAGGCCGTCATGATTAAGTGTACAGGGGTAAGCACGTAGGCGCGCGCATATAAATATAATTATATATATATACGTGGAATTTCAATCACCACGGACCGCACCCCGAGGGTTCAGTTTGTGATGGTGACTGAGCCTCCATTTAATTGAAATTGCTTTGAAATTTGTTTACATTTGATTTGCAAAAGTATACGTAACGTTTAAATTACATATTTTAAAACATTCATTTTATAAAATTCATTCAGTTTAAATCATATTTGATGATGTATTTTTAGAAAAATTTACAAATAAGTAGTTATAATTTAACTTTTCTTCTAGAAAATCACGGTTTCCATTAGAGTTTCAAAGTAAAATTTGGTTTATTCAGCACGGAAAGGATCAGCCTGGCAGCGAAAAAAAGCGCTGTGTGTTTTTTTTTTTTTCTTTTTATTTTTCTTTTTTGTTGTCTTTTTGTCTGTTTTGTATAGTATATCTTGTACGTACGTATATATATGCTGCTGGATCAGCTCTGGGGGAGCGCTGACCTAAATAATATATTATACACCGTGATTAGATTATTTTAATAAATTATGTAATTGTACAGAGAAAAAAAAAAGCTATAAAGTGGCGTTAGTAGTTAACATATACGTACTATAAAACGTCATAATTTAGTTCTGCCGTGGTGAAAAAAAAAAAAAGTTAAGCAGTACGTTCGAATTTGCGCACATGTGGTAAAAAATACTTGCACGATGTGACGTATATATATATTATATATACTACGATAATATAGTTTATTTCCATTTATTTATCTATTTTTCCTTTGTTATATAGATATACACAATACAATCTCTTATGAAACAAATATTATTTAATAGAAAGACAGAAAAGTATATTATATCACATACAAATTTTGTAAAAGCCATTTTGTAACTGGCGAATCTCCGGTGTACATGATTACTCTAAGCTTTAAGTGGCTTTGCGGTGTATGAGTGTTAGTCTTAACTTATAATATTCAATTGATGATCTTATACAAATTATCAATTCATTATATATTTGTTATTTGCAGTCTACAATATATGTTATATCCTTTGTACGTACGTGTATACATTGTTGAAGTTCAAATGTATCATCTTTTGTAAACAGGGCCTGATGTTTAAGTCCTAACGCAGTATGATATACTGATTTTATTAAGTTATATTCACAAGGTGGAGGGGATATATATTTTACTTAAGCCCCCTATTTATCTATATTACATGAATTATTTAATAACTAAATAGGGTAAGTAGTTGCTTTATATTCTATGCCGGTTGTTTTGCATACAAACTCCGTTATAAAATTAATTTATAGCTACCGTATTACTTATTCATTCTTTTCCTTTTTTGATTTTTTCTTGGTTTCTTGCATATCTAGAGCTGTGGTTATCACCTATCAATGAAAATTTAGTGTAATCAAGTTTCTATTTGTGTGATTATTTTCACGAGAATCACATGATAAGAGTATGGCACGGGGCATGCAGGGAGGGGGGGAGGATCTTCTTTTCGCTTTATGTGCAGTTGGTCCATGTGGTGCATGCTCTCGTATAATTCCTCTTACTTTTAGCTTGCTACTATCATACTACAGTCTCAGCTGGGGTTTTATGCATATATTACATATGAAGCGATAGGTATAGTATACATTTTCAACTATAAATTGTACGTATTATATAGAGAATAATCTAGTAGATACATAGTTATCTATTTTAAATAAAAAAAAGAATCGAGACCTTTTTTTTTTTTTTTTGTTGGGAATCATTCTAAAATCATGTCAATGGAAGTTTTTCTGTTGTTAGAACTATCTAAAACGCTAGATGTCCAATTTTTTCCAGTAAAGCTGGCAATTTTAAAATTACCATATGACAATCCGATATCTTTCTCTGTTTCAATATCTGTTTCATCGGGTCTTGGTCCAAAATCTCCTTCGTATATAGTAGCACCACTCTTTCTTCTCGATTCAACTAAAGTACATTCGAAACTTCTTAGTACTTCATCGGCAGTAGGACGGTGATCTGGATTTGGATCAATCATCCAACTAACTAACTTATCTAATGTGGATGAACCATCGTAGAACCAAGTTGGCGCCCAATTTGGAATCTTCAATCTTTGTTTCAATTGATTTAGTTTTTGAATCTCTGTTTGAGATGTAGCTGATCCTGAAGCTGATCCTGATATTGTAGTCGCTGAGTTATTGGTAAATCCTGAAGAACTAGTGTTGCCATTAGAATTTCCAAATAATGAATTGTCTATATCAGTTAAATCACTCGATGATAGCCTTCCAGCATCTGTTAGATCTCCAGATCTTAATTTTTGCCAAGATGTACCATTATCTGGTAAAATGATATTAGCTGCAATCTCAACCATAATTAAACCACAAGAGAATATATCAGCAGGTTTACCATAGATATGTTTTGATATAACCTCTGGTGCTATATATTCTCTATCACCTTCTCTATCGAAATAAGGTGGAATTGGTAATTTTGAAGCAACACCAAAGTCTCCTATTTTCAAAGACCCTTCGAATGTAATGAAAATATTTGCAGGTTTTAAATCCAAATGTAAAATTCCACATTTATGTATAAAACTTAAACCCATTAGCATTTCAATCAAGATTTT
The DNA here is from genome assembly GCA_030567815.1 of Ogataea piceae. NCBI lineage: Eukaryota > Fungi > Ascomycota > Pichiomycetes > Pichiales > Pichiaceae > Ogataea > Ogataea piceae. The sequence goes on along the minus strand of JAJLSX010000077.1, from coordinate 31,316 downwards.
CCACACTCTCCACTCGTCAAGCTTAGAAATCTTACCATTCTCAACTAAAAACTTATCAAGAGAACCATTTTCACAACAATCGGTCATAATGTATAAGTAAGAATTAAATTCCCAAAAATTAATCAAGTTTAAGATGTACTCGTGAGAATCTGAATCTTCTCCACCTTCTCTCTTGCAATTATCCTGTAATGTTTTCAAGATTTCAACTTCCTCTAACTTACGTAGTCTAGTCTTTGGGCCACCTAATTGATTTTTTGTTCTCTTAACGGCATACTTGAAGCCTTCATATTGAATTTCGTAAACTATTGAAAATTCACCAGAACCAATCAAGTTACAATTATCAAACTTAGACATTAAATGGTAATCAATTGCATTGTTCTTTTTAGCTGATGCTTGTAATTGTAACTGTAATTGCAACTGTTGTGAGTCTGTTCTTTGAGATAATTGAGATGGGATAGATGAAGCAGAATAATTTCCTTGTGACATACCAAGGCCTTGTTCATAATTTTGAAATTGCGGTGGAGCAGACATTCCAAAATTTTGCTCCATTGGAGTCTTTGGACTATTATTAGCAACCAGAGGAGTTAAAGGTGGAGGAGGTATCATTGGGAATCCACTGCCACTAATATCCGTGTTGATGTTCAAAGCAGCATTATTGGTAGTACTCTTGGCTCGTTGCCAATAACCGAACTTAGTTGGTGTATTATTGAGAGCCCTAGAAGCGTTTATAATTTGAGCTCTTTCACTGCTATTATTACCACCATCGTTGTAAGCACCTAGCCTAGTAGGAGTTGGTGGTAGATTTTCAATTGAACCAAATCCTGCAAAACCTTCAAAATTCGCATCGTCAAGCTTCTCTAAATCTAAATCTAAATCTTCATCCATTGTATCTTCGTCAACGTACTGGGATTGGTGGTTGAGTAATCTTTGTTGGAGTTGTTGTTGAACTAAAGCTTGTTGGTGATGATGTTGGTTGGTTTGTTGATTCATCAAAAATGCAGTTTGGTGAGATAATGGTTGTGAGGAATATGACGAGTGAGAGTTTTGAGGACTTGCCTCCATTGGATCTTGCATCTGAGTGTTGTTTTCTGGGTAGTGATGGTGATAGTGATGGTGGTGATGATGGTGGTATTCGAGTTGCTGTTGTTGTTGTCGCTGTTGTTGCTGCTGTTGCTGCTGTTGAATTTGGTGTCGCTGTTCTAGTTGTTGCTGTAAAATTATATTTTGTTGTTGTTGTTTCTGTTGCAGTTGTTGCTGTTGATGTTGTTCTAATTGTTGTTGTTCTAGCTGTTGTTGATGTAATAGATCTTGGATCTGTTGTTTTTCATTCAAGTGTATACTATGATGATGATGATGATGATGTTGTTGTTGTTGTTGAATACGAGAACTTTTCGCGCTTGATGATATAATTTGATTATTATCGTCATCTCTGAATATACTTGTATTTCCGTTGCTTTCATCATCATATAAATCATCAAATTCATTTGTAAATCTTAAAATACAACTCTGTAAATCTGATGTATTCACAGCTCTTTGACTTCTAGGTAATTTATTACCACTTCCTGTTGTACCTGATCCTCCATTTCTTGAATTTCTATTGGATGATCCAGGTGTTAATTTGGAGGAATGTTGTGGTGATATACTACTTGATCTTGAATCGCTATCAACTATATCATTTGTATTTCCTCTACTTATAGCTGTATCTGCAGTTTCAGGTGCAATCACAGTAGAAATTAATGAGTTATCAGAAGAACCAAAAGATGTATTTATAGCTCCACCAAATGAACCATTTGGATCGACAATAGTTTGTGGTTGTCTTTTACATGGAGTTTCAGGCATAACTTTTGATTTACTTGAACTTGCATGTTTCTTACTTTGTAAGCCAGTTGAAGAAAATGCAGTTTGTAAAGGTTTAACAGATTTGAAAGAAGCTGGTGTTATAAATCCATTTAAAACATTTGATGCAGGTGTTTGATGATTAGATGAAAAGAAATTTTTATTTCCAGTGGAAGGTTGTCTTGGTCTTGCAGGTTTAGAAGGTGAATCAAGTATTGAAGCTCTCATTGCTGAAGATGATTTAATATTTAAATTTGATGGACTTATCTTTTTCAAATCAAAAGGTGTACTTATCACAATATCACTTTTAGATTCGATACTTGAACTATTTGAGAAGATTCTTTTAAATTTTGAAGCTGTTGAATGTTTCTTACTTGTAGTTGTCATATTGTTTGGATTCAAAAATGGTGAAGATACATTTGAAACTGGAGTTAAATTATTAATAAATGTATTGTTAGTGTTACTCCGTGTATGTGAATTAACCAAAGATGGTTTCTTGAAATGTGAATAGTTTTCATCATCATGCTCATTACCATCTTCGTCATCATAACCTTCATCTTCATCTTCATTATCGTCTTTACTACTGAAATAAAGTTCATTGAAAGATTTAGTAATATCATTCTCTTTAGTCAATGCAAGTTTACTATCAATATCCATTGTAATATTATTAGTTGATTGACGACGATCTAAATCTTCATCTAAATCTCCATCAGGTGGACTTGTTTCAATTGATAAATTTAAAAAACCTGTACTTCTTCTTAGTGCAACTTTATTTGAACCAGTGTTGACAGTTTTACACTTCAAACTTGAATCATCATTTTCTTTATCTATTGTCTTGTAATGTTTTAAATTTAAAAGTTGATTCTTATATGAAGAATTTGGAGTTGATGATCCTGAAGGCGAATATAAAAATCTTTTCCTCGTATTTAATGGGAACCCAGTTGAACTCAATGAAGATGGGGTCATCTCGCCTGTATTTAGTTCATTGGTAGACGACCGCAATGGACTGGTAACTGAATTCTTACCATTATCAGGTCTCATATTGGTGAATATTAATTTGTAATTGTAAGCGAAGAGGTATGGATGGATAAAAAATCAACAATCTTAAAAGTTGTAGTAATTAATATAAAAGAAAGTGGGAGTGAGGGAGGGAGGGGGGAAGGGGCTATATAGGAGGAGGGGAAAGGGATGTTTTTCCTAAAATTGATCGTATAGATAGTCCCACAGAAGAACAATAGTTGGACTCTTCACAACACAAAAATTGAAAAAAATAGATCTGTATAATAAATAAATTTGTTATTTGTAAACAATCTATATAAAAACTATGATTAATTTAGTTTGTTTTCCTTTTGTTTTTAATTTTAATTTTATTAAACTCCTTTTTACTTTTTCTTTTTTTTTTTCTTTTTGTTAATTTTTTTTTTCTTTTGCAAAGGAGGCGACGCGTTTTTCGTATTTTTTTTTTAAAGAAATAATTTAGTCATTTGTACACTACCTTTTTTGGGGCTGTGTTTTGTGTTGGGTAGTCATGTGATTTATATCGTGTGATGGTAGTCACGTTTTATATTATATATAAATTTATATATTATATATGTCTATTTTATGTTATTTTTGTCTCGTTTTGGGATATGAGGAAAGTTTTCCAATTATCGTATTGGGATTCATCTTCATCCAAGTGGTCAAATATTTGATTGAAATCCATATTATCTCCGAAATAGGTTTTAGTTGAAGAATTTTCATCAATGATATTACTTGTATCACAACAACCAACCCAAGTACAAGCTTTTTTAAATCTAAGTAATTTATTTTCAAGTTTCCAATTCTGTATGAAATTAATTTTGTCGTCTAATTCTTGCCATCTTAAATCGGTTATTATTTTACTAATTTGTTTTTGTTCAAGTAATGTTAAATGATTTGTTATTCTAAATTGACTTTGTTCTTTGTCTAAGTAACTTCCAATTTTAGTCAATTCTAAATATGTTTGATCCGATATAACAGATGAATTATTGTTTAAATCTGATGAATTTTGATAGAAATATCTTGTAAGTAAGCTCCAATTTGGTGAATCTTTAAAATTAACCATAGATTTTGTGAAAATACCATTAATTTCTCTCTTGTTAGTTGAATCTTCTAAAATTTCTTTAAATTTTTTTTTATAAAAAGCGTGTAGCGAAATGGCAAATGGTAAATTCCCCATATCAAATAATAGCGATGAAATTAATGTTTTCAAAATATGGAAATCTGGTTCTATATTGGTTTTAATTATAACTTGATTGAAGTAATGGAATGCTAATGGGAAATTTTTTTGTTTTAAAAGGTTTTCAATTGATAATTTAACTAGATTTAATTTTGTTGATGGTTCAAGTTTTATTGATTCAAGCTCATCTATAATTGGGAAATTTAGTTTGAATTTTCTCCTTAGATAAGGCTCTGATAAAATTGGTATATTAGAAGGATAGAAACTTGATAAAAATGTCAACATGACACTTGTATCATTAAAACCGGTACATACTAAATTCCATGTAAGATGATCTGGTTTTATTTTTTTATCCTTCATATACTCTAAGAACCTTATTAATCTTCTAACCTTGTGATGTCCTTTACTCCGAAGCATTGCACGTATCATCAAATTACATGAAATTATAGATAGTTTAAAATTAGGCAGTTGATTCACTAAATTTCTTACTATCAAAGTTATCGAAAAAAAATTATATCTAACAGCAAAATGTTTAATTATTGTATCTATAGTTCTTATATTTAAGAGTGAACCTTTCTCTTCAACTATTAACTGTACAATTTGTTCAACTCTAACTTCAAGTTCTTTATTAAATCTATAATTAAAACTTAATAATTCAAGTATGAATAGATTCAAATCTTCTTGTGAATCTAAATCTAAAGGTAGTTCAGCTAATCTTTGACCAGTCATAAACATTTTCTTAGAACTTGAAAGTTCTATAAAATCATACTCAACTGGATTTGAATCTTTTAAATTTAAACTATGGAAACTCTTCAATATATCATACTGATTCTTTTGTTGGACGTTGATATCATCAAATACAGTCAACCCTTGTTGATTAGAAGACCTTCTAATATATACCATATTATCCGCATCCTTTTTGATAGCCGTCTGTGTATTTGTATATAGAGAATTTAACTCATTTTGTAACTTATTTAACTTGTACTGTATACTTAACCCTCCTGGATATCTGACATCTTGTGACGATATACTTAAAACTTTGCAATCACTATTAAATACTTTTTGAAATTTGATAGAGTTGAACCTTATACAAGGCCTCTGTATAGACTTCATTTACCTAGTTGTATATCTATCTATCTATCTATCTATCTATCCAACAGTTCTACTGAAAAATGGTAATAATAAAAAAACGCAACAAATAATTTTTTATCGGCACTAAAAAAGAAAAAAAGAAAAAAATTGTCATCTTAAAAAAAGGGGCAGTGTAAATTTTTGAATAAAAAAATTCAACGTGCCGCCGGGGAAAACGCCCGCAGTACGCAACACGCAACACGCAGCCGTTGGGGACTGACCGCGGCCGGCGGGGGGAAAAAATTATCGTTTTGTATTTTTATAATCAAATGAATTAACAAAATGGGAGTGTGTAAATGGTATATATTGGAGGGGATATAAGTTGATACATTTTGAATTTGGTTTTATATTTGTAATTTGGTTTGAATTTTTTCTTTTAGGTCAGTGGAAATACACCTTAGAATGAGTTTAATTTCAGCCGATCATAATTATTCATCGGATGGTAGTCGTACCAAATTGAAGAGACTTAGAACAGTTCAAGGAAGTTGTAATTATTGTCTTAAGAAACGGGTTAAATGTTCATTGGATAAACCTAGTTGTAAGAGATGTTTGAAAGATGAGTTAAGTTGTAGTTATGACAAAGTTAATTTACGATGGGGTAAAATGTTGAATGTTAATCATTCAAGTATTGTTATTGACTCTGGGGTAGTTAAGAAGAATTTAGTTACAGATTCAAGAAGTAATAACACTAATGATGCTGGTTTCATGATTAGTGGAGTGCGTGAAAAACCATTGATAACATTATTTAACAATATTAGTGATTTAAATAAAGTAAAAATTGAGTCATCTAAGAGACCTTCAATGGAGAATGATAAACAGATGAATGATCAATTGATAGATTTAAACTTCCATTCTGGTAATGGATTAGTGGAAGATAACAAAGATCTTATTATATTCAATGAATTTAATACAGATTCTTTTGAATCTTTAAATTTTGATACTTTTTTCAAAACTCCATCTCCAATAGCATCGCAGTTACTTTATTTTACTAATATTATAATTCCACGGTTACATGCACTTGGTACTCCTATATCTTCAATCAATTTAGAATCATCGATTAATAATAATCCTTTAATTAATAAGATTGTACTTACTATATCTTCATTTCATATGTTTAATGAAAGTCATTTATTAATTGATCATGATGATATTTTAATTGAGAGACAAAATTCAATTAAACTATTTACGAAATATTTAGCAGATAGGAAGAATGAAAATATAGTTGATGAGAATTTATTTAATGCTTGTGTTTTACTAGGTTTATTGGATGGTGTTATTAATATAGATGATTCAAATATATCTTATAAGCATTTACATGGAGCTAGAGCAATACTGTATCAATTAATTAAGATCAATCCTAGATTTTTATTTAAAAATCATGATCCATTTACCGATAGAATGTTATCAATGTTTAATACAATGGATTTCACATACTGTTTTTTAACTGGTGATAAAACTTTTTTTCCTGGTGATTATTGGTTTTATTTTGCCAATAAAGATTGTTGGTTTGGTAATTTATCTGTAAATGATCCATTTTTAATAACTTTATCAAAGATGACAACACTAATAAATCTTGGTTATCAGTATTTTGGTGGACATTCAAATCGTAACAGGAATATTCAAGACTATGTTTCCAAACCACATCAGGTTCAACTATCAGATTTAGAATTTTATTTAATTAAAGTGAGTTCAATAAATACAAATTCATGGTTAAAATTTGTATCTTCATTTGCATATATTGGATTAATATACTATTACAAAAATTTCATGAAGTTAGATATAACTGATCCACTAATTCAAAAAATTGTTCATAATTTCATTAATATACTTGCCTCACTAACCAATGAGAAAACTCAAACGGTTAGAAGGTTAAGCCCTGAGATAATTTCTGATTCAGACTCTAGTAAAGATGTACTTGAACACTGTTTATTATTCCCACTATTAGTCATTGGAACTTTTGCAATTGAAGAAAATCATAGAGAAATCATTAGATCTAACGTTATTAATAGTATAAAATACTTAAACTTTAAAAATACCGAATTATTAATGGGGTTCTTGAATAAACAGTGGAATTATTCACTCTCTGAACTTAACAATACCAATTGGTGGGACCAATTTGGAGATATTGGAAGACTTTCATTCATTTTTTAGTATGAGGGAGATTTACCCAGACTTTTATAAATAAATTAAATTAAATATTTGATACTTAAAGATAAATTGGGCAACTTAACCGATGGTATATAGTATATAGTATATGTAATATAGTAATGTAACAGTTTTATTTGAAAAGGAAATGAAATGAAACGGAGGGAGGGGGTGAACGGATAATTACACATTTTACGGAATCAATTCCCAATTAGGAAGTGCTAATTTTTATTTGTTTTTTTTTTTTTGTCTTTTTGTCTTTTTGTGGGGTACGTTACGGTTTTTCACTCCAAATTTATCTGTTTTTAACTGTTTAATTCCTACTAAATTCTCTATTAAAGAGAGATTTATATAATACCGTATGTATAAATATAGTATATAATTGAAAGATTGAAAAGAAATAAAAAGAAAACACAAAATTTTTTGTATATTCAATATGCAAACGTGCATATTTTAATCGGCTTAAAGATTCTGTTTTTGGAGATTTTAACATAATCCCACCAATTTTCTTTTTTTATATAAATATCATTAGTTTTGTCCATTCTGTTTAACTTTTTAATTCTTCTTTTATTATACATATATTTATATTTATATATATATATATATATATTTACTGAGAGAAAGAAAATGACTGTTGCATTACCAAAGGAAAAGAATCCATCTTTAGTTGTTAACGAAAAGCACGATATTTATATTGAAGAAGCACCAATTGGTGAACCAGGTGCAGGTAATGTTTTATTACACGTTAGAGCATGTGGTATCTGTGGATCAGATGTTCATTTTTGGAAGATGGGACAAATTGGTGAATTAGTTGTTGAAGGTCCATGTATCTTAGGACATGAAGCATGTGGTGATGTTATTGCAGTTGGTGAAGGTGTTTCAAGAGTTAAAATTGGTGATAGAGTTGCCGTTGAACCTCAATTACCATGTGGTAAATGTTATCTCTGTATGAAAGGTGATTATAACTTGTGTAAAGAAGTTGAATTTTCATCTGTTTATCCATACAATGGGTTAATGCAAAGATATAAAATTCATAGTGAAAGATTTGTTCATAAAATTCCTGATAAAATGACATATGCACAAGGTGCATTAGTTGAACCAGTTTCTGTTGCTTATCACGGTGTTGAAAGATCAGAGGTTACATTAGGTAAACCTGCCATGGTGGCAGGTGCTGGACCAATTGGTTTATGTACTTTAACATTGGCTAAAGCATCAGGTGCAACACCATTATTAATTACAGATATTTCATCAAGTAGATTAGAATTTGCTAAAAAATTAGTTCCAGAAGTTATTACATATCAAATTGATACTAAGAAATCAAATTGGGAAAATGCCCAAGAGATTAGAAAATTATTTGGTCCAACCGAATATGAACAACCACCTTCAGTTTTAGAATGTACAGGTGTTGAATCATCAATTATTACAGGTGCTTTTGTTACTAGAAGATCAGGTACTTTAACAGTTTTAGGTGTTGGTAGAGGTGATATTAATAATTTCCCATTTATGCATTTATCATTGGCTGAAATTGATGTTAAATTTATTAATAGATACCATGATTCATGGCCAGCTTGTATTAATTTAATAGCCAATAAAGTTATTGATGTTGATTCTTTAGTTACCCATAGATTCTCATTAGAAGATGCAGTTGCAGCAATGGAAACTTCTTCTGATCTTTCAAATGGTAATATTAAAGTTATGATTGAAGATTGAAATATATATAAATACATAAATAAATAAATTCCAAGACAAAATTTAAGACAAAATTCCAAGACAAAATTTAAGACAAAAGACAAAATGAATTTCGGTAAAATTCGTATAGAAATAGATTTACGTATACATCCGTACACTTTTAAAAGAATTGAAAATTTCGCTGTTTTTTTTTTTTTTTTTTGGTCGTCGAAGATGAAAAATCGTTTATTTATCTTTTTATCTCTTCTTCTTCTTTGTATAATTATTTTAAATTAAATTATATATATATATATATATATATACTTAATTTATTATATCATTTTTCCTAGAGCGGGACTTTGGAATCATATACATATTTATCATTCCTTAATTACAATGAATCCAGCTGTTTCTAATTTAGTCATCATGCTTGTCATGATGCAAGTTTCTAAAAGAATAGATTTTGAAGATCCAACTGTTTTATTCTATGTTAGAGCATTATATATTACATCAACTTTATTAACATTATCAGTCTTTTTATATACTAGATTTTTGATTATTAAGAAGAATGATTTAACAACTTTAAAATTCTTAGAACCAGCAAACACTTTACAAGGTGAAACTGAATCAAAGTTAACTGTTTCAACAGTTAAAGATTATGATTTAAAGCAAATTCAATCATCAATCAAAGGTGTTTTCACCGGTATTGCCATGATGGGTTTCATGCACTTGTATATGAAATATGCTAATCCATTATTAATGCAATCTATTTCTCCATTAAAAGGTGCTTTTGAAACAAATTTGGTTCAAATTCACGTCTTTGGTAAAGCTGCATCTGGTGATTTAAAGAGACCTTTCAAAGCTTCAGGTGGTTTCATGTCAATGCTTAATGGTGGTGCTTCAGATGTTAAGACTGATAAAGCTTCAATTGAAAAGGCTGAAACTAGTGGTTTAGGTGGCGTTAAAGAAGAATAGATTTATTTTTTTTTCTTTATTCCTATATAAGTGCATAGTATATAATATATAATATCTATATATCTCTATATATACATATCAACTTTGTTCCCTTTCCCCTTTTATAGTCTTAGTAATAGTACAAATAACGTTATATAACATCCAAAACTTATCAATGTTAACCAAATGACAAAATTACCACTTGTTTTAAAATAGTAATTACTATTATTTGATAAATCTTGGTCACTATCTTCATTATGTAGTACAAATTTATCTGCCCATTTAGGGTCACTAAAATTTATAAAATAAAGATCAATTTGTTTTGATCTTAAATAACTTATTAAACATAGTAGTAATCCATACGAATTAAATACTAATCCAATTGAAAAAAACTCTTTGGAGAATAATTTTAAAACAATTATTGAAAATGATAAACATCCAAGGCATGATCTAACGTATGCTCCTTGGTATGTTCGTTGATGTGCTCTAACGTCTAATTTTTGCCCTTCAGTTTCTAATTGAACTAACCTTGATGGTCTTCTTGTTAAATGTATTCCTTCATCCTCCGGTATATTATGTGTTTGACTATATCCTATCATCTGTTATGTATGTATATTATTATGTATATATATGTATATATATGTATATCTATTGGAAAAAACACTTGTATTAAATGTACTTAAATGGTTAATTCTCTTCTGAGCCACAGTTTGACAATTTAACTATAAAGATGTTTTCTAATCTTTAATCTATCCTATACTGTAGTATCTTACTATATTGTATATATACAAGTATTGTATCAGATGTTATCTATATATCTTTTGTTATCTGATGTCATTACAATCACTTAGTAATCAAAGATTAAAAACATCCGGTTTGCCGTTTATTAAGCGAAAGTGAGCGCTGTACAAATAATCGGACTAAAAGAAAAGAAAAAAAAAAAGATAAAAATTAACCATTTTTTTTGATCTTAAAACAAAAGATTATCCCTTTTGTATTTACTTTAATGACTTCTTTTTTTGTCTTTGTAGTATAGTAAATCATCAAGTATGTATCTCATGAGGAGTCAGTTATCATATTTGATAAGACCAAATTTACCATCATTAGTTAGAAAGGTTCATTCAACTTCAATACTACTTAATAGAAGGGCAACAGCAACAACAAATTTAAATGAGTCTATTGTTTCAATTTCACCAAGATTGGCAAAATTAAGATCAAAACCAATAAAGAAATTTTCTGAATTTTTGACCGATAATTTTGGTAGAGAACATGACTATTTAAGAATTTCAATTACAGAACGTTGTAATTTTAGATGTGTCTATTGTATGCCTGAAGAAGGTATTGAATTATCACCAACTGAGAAACTATTAACAACAGATGAAATTATTAGAATAGCGTCAATTTTCATTAAGCAAGGTGTTAGAAAGATTAGATTAACAGGTGGTGAACCAACAGTTAGAAAAGATATTGTTGATTTAGTTTCAAGATTAAATAAATTACAAGGTTTAGAAGAGATTTGTATAACTTCAAATGGATTAGCATTACATAGAAAACTTCCAGAATTATTTAGTAATGGTTTAACTTCATTAAATTTAAGTTTAGATACATTGGTTAATGGTAAGTTTCAATTAATAACTAGAAGAAATGGTTTAAATGCAGTTTTAAAATCTCTAAATAAAGCAATAGAATTAGATATTCCAAAAATTAAAATTAATGTAGTTGTTATGAAAAATTTGAATGAAGATGAAATTATAGATTTTGTTGAATTATCAAGAAAATCAAAAGTTGAAGTTAGATTTATTGAATATATGCCATTTGATGGTAATAAATGGACTAATGAAAAAATGGTTACATATGAAGATATACTGGATAATATTAAAGTTAAATATCCAAATATTACTAGATTGGATCATCAAAAAGGTGATACTGCTAAAGTTTTCCAAATACCTGGATTTAAAGGTAAAGTTGGTTTTATAACTTCAATGACTTCAGATTTTTGTTCAACTTGTACTAGATTAAGAATTACTAGTGATGGTAATTTAAAAGTTTGTCTTTTCGGTAATGAAGAGATGTCATTAAGAGATTTAATAAGAGAAGGATTTGACGATGATTCAATCTTAGAAAAAATTGGAGAAACTGTTAAATTGAAAAAGGAAAAACACGCTGGACTTGGTGAATTAGAAAATATGCCTAATAGGCCAATGATTTTAATTGGAGGTTAAATTTATCTATGCTTAGAGATTTTGAAAATAAATAAAACCCTTTTTTTTTTTTTGACATGTTACTAACAATTTTTCATAGGAAAATATACAAATGGATTTTCCAAAAATTCATTGATACAAAACACCACCGTCATTAACAGATCACAATCTTCAAAGAATAGATTTATTGCAAAAAGACATTATTCTTCAGAAGGGAATAATAAAACTTCAATTGCCAAATTAACCCATTTAAATTCAAAAGGGGAAGCTCATATGGTTAATATACATGAAAAGAAAATATCCCATAGAGTAGCCACTGCGAAAGGTTCAATTAAATTTAGTAATCCGAATGCACTAAATCTAATTCAATCCAATGGTAATAAGAAAGGAGATGTTATTTCAATTGCTAGAATTGCAGGAATAATGGCAGTTAAGAAAACTTCAGAGCTTATTCCTCTATGTCATCCGATATCAATTACTAAGATTAAAGTAGAATTAGATATAGATCAATTAAACAATAAAATTGATGTTTCATGTACCGTTGAATGTGATGGTAAAACAGGTGTTGAAATGGAAGCTTTAACAGGTGTTAATATTAGTTTATTAACCGTATACGATATGTGTAAAGCTGTTGATAAGTACATGATAATGGATGACTGTAAAGTTGTTAGAAAAACAGGTGGGAAAAGTGGTGATTTTTTACTAGAATAGTATATAAAGAATTAATAAAAAAACTACTACCAATTAATAAACTAATCAAATTAATAACCAAATAAAAAATTAATAACCAAATAAAAAACTAATAACCAAATAAAAACAAACTACTACCCAAATTAATAACCAAACTAATAACCAAATAAAAACAAACCACTACCCAAATTAATAAACTAATAACCAAGTAAAAATAAAAATAAACTAACCAAATAAAAATAAACTAATAACCAAATAAAAACAAACTAATAACCAAACTACTGATTATACTAGATTATACTAGATTATAGATTATAGATTATACTAGATGACACTATTGATTACTACGAATGATACAACGATGGCACATGAGTATTCATTGAGGCAAGGGGAAAATATTAAATACAAGAGACCCAACCATTGAAAACAAACATCTAATTTCCAAGATAGTTTAGTGGTTAGAATTCTCGCTTGTCACGCGGGAGACCGGGGTTCAATTCCCCGTCTCGGAGATTTTAATTTTTTTTTGATTCTGTTGGAAAAGCCTCTTTTCTTTATCCCCATCGTCATCCCTATATATGATTTAATTTTTTTAAATTCCAGGGTTACAAAGCAATTGAATATAATATATATACATGTAATATGTAATATTTACCAATTAAATTATACCCCAATCAAACCTCAGGGAATTATATAAATTTGATAAGAAGATTCTGTACAATTTCATAAATTTAAACAATACTTAAAACCTCCTTAACATACATACATATAGTACATATAAAGACATTAACACTAGTATATTATAACTATACTATACTATTATACTAATATATAATTTAATTGTAAACGGATAGAGACTAAAAAAAGAGAGAAAAACGTTCACGTACGTTACGTACGTACGTACGTACAACCGTTGTAAAAATTTACTGCATGGCCCCTCTCTACCACCCTGCATCACTGCGAGATTTTATTTTTCCCGTGCGAAAATTTTTTGTTTTTTTATTTTTTAAAAAAATGAAAATTTTTTTTAAAAAAAAAACGCAAAAAGCGAAAAAGCGAAAAACGCAAAAAATGCAAAAAATGCAAAAAATGCAAAATGCAAAATGCAAAAAGGCTTTTCCATTAATGAAAAGGGAGAAAAAAAAAAGAAATGAAAAAGAGAGGGAAATAATTAAAAGACAAAGACTTTTAAAGACATAAAGGCATAAAAGACAAAAGACAAGAGTAAAAAACAGAAGGAAAGTAATTGTTTTGTACCTTTTTATTTATTTATACAAGTTTTATTTATATACAAGTTTTTAACCACATCTTACGTATAAAGTATATGGGTAAATATTATATATTTACACAAGAGATTTAATACATTTGGGGAGAGAATTTACATCATTGTTTAAATAGCAATCGATAGTAGGACACATACACATTTACATATATATACATATACACAGACATATATATATACACACAATATACGCACTTATAATGTCGGCGTATCAAGAGTCTGAAGAGAGTAATACAAATAGTTTATCTGGTACAATTCAACAGAATGAGATAAGTGAGCAACAGGGAGAAGAGTATATGTCAATACAACAACAACTTGAAAAACAACAGATGGATTATAATAGAGCTTATATTCATCAAACTGATTTAATAAAGTCAAATGTCCCAACATTACCTTCATCCAATGTACAACAACAACAGCAAGCTCAACAACAACAGCAAGTTGAACAGCAACAAACTCCAATAATATCGCAGTTTCAAGAAAGCAATGATCAACAGCTTCAACAGATAAATAATAATAACAATAATATTGATAATAACAATGACAATAACGATAATATAATTCAGAATCAATCACATATACAACAGTTGATAGTTTCCAAATTACCAACAAAAGTTACAAAAGGTAAATACTCTCTAAGAGATTTTCAACTTGTACGTACTTTAGGAACAGGTTCATTTGGTAGAGTTCATTTAGTTAGATCGATACATAATGGAAGATTCTATGCAATGAAAGTTTTCCGTAAAAGACAAGTTGTTAAAGCTAAACAAATTGAACATACAAATGATGAACGTAGAATTTTATCAGTTTTACAACATCCTTTTATAACTAGAATGTGGGGTACATTTCAAGATTGTAAATCAATCTTTATGATTATGGATTATATTGAAGGTGGTGAATTATTTTCATTACTTAGAAAATCTAAAACTTTCCCCAATCAAGTTGCTAAATTTTATGCAGCTGAAGTTTTATTAGCTTTAGATTATTTACACTCAAAAAATATTATTTATAGAGATTTAAAACCTGAAAATATTTTATTGGCAAGATCGGGTCATATAAAATTAACAGATTTTGGTTTTGCTAAAGAAGTTGAAACTAAAACTTATACATTATGTGGAACTCCTGATTATATAGCACCTGAAGTTATTGCTGTTCAACCTTATAATAAAGCAGTTGACTGGTGGTCTTTTGGTATTTTAATATATGAAATGTTAGCAGGTACCACTCCATTTTATGACCCATCTCCAATGAAAACTTATGAAAATATAACAAGGTGTGATTTAAAATTTCCTGGATCTTTCCAAAATGATGCAGTTTCACTATTGAGTTCGCTTATTACTAAAGATGTCACTTTTAGATTAGGAAATTTACAAAATGGTGTAAATGATATTAAAAATCATGAGTGGTTTAGAGAAGTTGTTTGGGATAATTTATTACAAGGTAATATTGAAACTCCTTATGAACCTAATATTCCAAGTGGTGTTGGTGATAGTTCCCAATTTGAAATTTATCCTGAAGAAAATTATGATTATGGTATCGAAGGTGTAAATGATGAATTTGGATATCTGTTTCCTGATTTTTAATCATCAGTGTTTGATTTGTCTCTCGTTTCTCTTTTCTCTTCTCTTTTCTCTTCTCTTCTCTCTTTTCTCTTTTCTTTTCTCTTCTCTCGTTTGTCGTTTGTCGTCGTCGTATGTCGTTTGTCGCTTGTCGTTTGTTTTGTCGTTTGTCGTTTGCCGGTGTTTTTTTTCTTTTTTTCTTGTTTTTTAATGTTCAAAGGTTCTACGGTTAGTTTATTCACGGTTGTGTTTTATATAAATTTTTTTTTTCTTAAATGTCTCTCTTGCTTTATTTCAGGTTTAGATGATGATGACTTCTTCTTTTTTTTTTCTCTTTTTTTTTTGTTTACTTTTTTTTTTTGTTTACGGTACGGTACCACCTTGTATAGTAAGTAATAAAACTTCACGCTTGAGTATTATTAAGCAAATAGCTTTATGTTTTTTTTTTCTACGCTGTACTATTAAAAAAATTTCGTATTTCGTATTTCATATTTCGTATTGTTTTGTCATTATATAAAAAAATCATTAGATATTTAGCCATATATATTGTTAATGCTAGATACATTTAGTGCTTGAATGTGTTGAAGTTCAAGTTATCAACTGATAGAAATCTTGAATTTGAATTCGATTTTGAAACTGTACTAGTTTTATTCTTGTATTCTTCAAAAGTTTTCACTAGCATATCATAATAGTCATCAATTGTAGTGTCATCAGAATCTGATTGATCGTGATTGTCTCTTATAGTATTGATGAAAACATCCAAACTTCCAACAAGCCTATTCTTGTCAACTGTTTTACTGGATGATAATCCCATTTGTTTTGATAGTCCACTTAATTTAGCTAAGCTTGTATGCGAAGATGAAATTATAGGATTTGTCATAAATTTAACAAACATTACCTGTTCAGATGTGAGCATTGGATATATGTTTGTTTCTTCAATAAGATTGGATAGTTGATTTCTAACGTTATATCTTAATGGATACTGTTCCCAGAATACATATGAGAATTTAGAATTTGTCGTTTTTATCACATAATCTTCGAAAAGTGAAACATCGATATGGTTACGAACCAAATGTATTAGATTCTTATAATCAACTATACTGTTCATTTCATACGTACTTATCGCTGGTAACCAAATAGACCCTAAATTAGAGTCAACAATGATGTCGGCTAAGACGTGACATCCTAATATTCTATAACGAGAGGCCAGAGCAATATTGGCCTTGATGTTAAATTTCTTATCTTCATACCATCTAGAGAGATATGGTTTCAATCTTTGCTCAACGTTGATTAGATTTGCAAGGTCTAACTTCATAATTATCGCGTTGAAGTGTCCTAATGTGAGCTTATCTTGGAAAATTAAATGTGTTAGAATAATCATCAAGTCGTCTTGATTACCCGTCGCCTTATTAATAGCAAGTTTAATTTCGTTGTTGTTCATCTCTAGTAATTTATGTATTAGCGTTTGTTTATGAGTTTGTGATGGCGATGAGGTTGATGTGAATGTAAATGCTCCAAAATGATTCAAGACATAGTCTAACTGCTTAGAAGAATAATCTATTTGATCATGGTTTCGCCTTCCCAAAGTTTCTAAAGATTGAACTTTATGTTCAATCTCTGTACTGATGTTGTCTGATTTAGGCTTAGCCAATATATTCAAAACATTCACATCGTTTTCTAACACATTACCCCCCACTATTGGGCTGATAGCCTGTTCTTTGTTGGATGTTGTTTTAGGATTAGTTTCATTCTCTTGGTTTGTCGCTCTTCGCAATGAATCACCACTTTGTTTTCCATTGAAGAGCTTGGAAATTGAAATGAAGCTACTCGGTGATTCAGAGTATCTTATTAAGGTCTTTAGCATGATGATACAGATTGATATACTTGAAAGTGATAATAAAGGTTTAATACCAAGTTTAGATCAGTTTTCAAATAATTATAAAAAAAAAAGTAACCTTATTTTTTTATAAAGATATCTATAAAAAAAGATGACGTCTTGTAGTGTAAAGGTTTATTAAAAAAAAAAGTTTTTTACAAACGTCATTTGATTACGTCACTTTTATCTGAGAACTTTTAAGTACAATTAAGCATTACTACTATGATATATTATTATAAATTATTATAGATCTAAATAACTAATACATACATAATAAAATGATATACATTAATACTATATACCGTTCTCTGCAAATGTATTGTAGCCCAACTTCGATCGGTTCATTGTCATGTTTGAACTCTAATTGCGGTCCCTTTTCAATTTGATTGTATTAGAGTATCATGAACTAAATCTTAAAATTATAAACTTGATGTATTTTGAACAAGGTTTGAATTGAAGATTAGATTATCTAGCACTTCAAAAGTTCTTGTATCTAATGTTTCAGTTAAGATTCCAGCAATATTGTTATTGTTATTAGCGTAGTTGAGTTTAATAATTTTCTTATAAACTTTTTCTTTTAATGCATGGTATGTAATATCGATACGAACTGTTCTCCGAGGTTTCGTTTTGTGTGCATTTAGTGTTGATATTGATCTACTGTCTCCACAAAAGTTTGCAAGTGTTGTATCAAATTTAATATCTTTCAATAAATTTCTAAGAGATAATGTTGAAATGAGTCCTTCACGAAAGGCCATATAGTCAGCTTCAGTTGTGGACAATGCTGAAGATTTGTGTCTCTTAGATCCCCATGATATCACATTGTCGTTCAATAAGACAATAAATCCTGACTGTGGTCTTCTCGTGTCTGTATTTGTTGCATAATCTGAAGCGCAGAATGTTGTTATACGAAATTTATCATCTTTATCGTAATCTATGGTTTTAGGATCCTTTGTTACAAACTTAAATTTTTCGCTTGAATTGAAGTCTATTCCCTTTTCCTTTGTTTGTATTGCATAGTGTAGGACCCTGATTGCACTTTTCAAATGTATTGATCTTGGTTCTACCAAATATCTGGATAGTAGAGAGACTGTGAATGACAAGTCTACTCTAACTGTGTTAGCAATAAATAATAATTTACCTACAATTGATCTATACAACTTATGACCTTCAGCGTTTAGCACTCGAGAGTCTGTAGTGTCAAGGTTTATATTTTTTGGTAATGGTGTCAATAGTTTTCTTTCAGTTGTAACTATTTTCAAATCTTGTTTTATTTTTTCGATTGAATCTTTCATGGAAATTTTAATTCCATTGGCTTTCGTTCTTTCTAATGATATACCCAAAAACATCTGTGGGAATCCCATAGGTTTAATTTTGAGATGACTCTTGAGCATATTTTCTATGTGGGTGATTAATCCTTTTGACTCAGCTGAGATTAAGATATTGTCAACGTATATTATTACTAGACAGTTACTAGCATAGAATAAACATGGTTCAATAATTGATTGTTTAAATCCGATTGAGGTTAATGTCTCTTCTAATTTTTCAAACAATAATCGTGAACTCTGCTTCAAACCAGATATTGCTTTATTTAATTTCCAATATTTGTTATTTAGTGTTTTCGGTCCTGTTGGCGGCTTGAAATAAACTAAACAGTCCATTTTGCATTGCAGAAAGGCATTCTCAACATCAACTCGTGAAAGTTCCCATTTGTTAATATTGGTTATAGCTAAAAGAAATCTAAGTGTATCAAACGACGCAGCTGGAGCATATGATTCAATATAATCTTTACCTTGTACTTGGGTGAAACCTTTGGCAACAAGTCTAGCTTTAAATTTCTCTTTTTTATTTGATCCTTGAGTAATACTAAAAACCCATCTTCCTTGTACAATTGGCGTATTCTTAGGGATGTTAGAAATATCGACTAGTTCATATGTATTATTACTTTCAATTTCATTCATTTCTTCCTTAATTGCTTGTATCCACTTATTCTTTTGCTCTGATTTCATAGCTTGATAAAATGTCGTTGGAATATTATCAGAGTTTTCATTAAACTCTGAATTCGAACTTTTCTTCAAAATGATTTTGTTAAGGTTTTCCACGCTTTGATTCATTGTTGATTCAATTGAGAGGTAATCAATTAATCCAGTTTTGTTAAAGATGTCAAATATAAAAAATTAAGCCTTAATATTTAATTAAATGATATTATTGATAATCTATTATGAATCTAAATAAACTATAGATATAATAGAACTAATACATGAATCGAAGAGGAAGAATATATTTAATTACAATGTTCAAAATACTTGACCATCTAGACAGCACTTAGGAATGAAATGTAATATATGAGTGCGAATCACTAAAGGGTGATGATTTCCGAGGATCGCCTACTGTTACCCGAAAGGAGAATCGAATCATTTTTCTTTTATAGATATGTCCCCCGGGTTGGACGCTAAGTGAAACTTGGCGATGATAGTCAAATGATCATACTATAGGATATCTTTATTTTATATTTTACATAACAATTATATAATTATAATTAGCTATTAGATCATTCAACAACAGTTAAGACACTAGTTTTGGTTTCTTAATTATTGACAAATGGCAAGTTTTCACGCTTATCTAATTGACTCGTGTACGAATCAATAAATTATAGATTAGATAATCAAGATACCGATATCATCTTTTATATATCAATCAACGATAAGTAAAATGATACTTAGCGTCGATTGTATATTATATATAGTCATATTTAGACTATTAAACTATTCAAATGTTAAGTCAGCAACAATTGAACCACTGGAGTTAATTTCTCAATTTATTTAGTCAGATCTCCTTTTTGTTAGCAGTAATTACTTTGAATGTTGTGATTAATTGGTATAGCAACATTACATAATCAATTTCATAATTATATTGACAAAATTACATAAGCGTGAAAACAATTATGTAATTGAATCGTGTACGAATCAATAAATTGTAGGTTAGGTAATCAAGGATAAACGGAATATCGATTCCTTTGAAAAGGACAACTTGTCAAAGAAGGATAAAATTGGAAACTATAACCTTCTTTATCAATCATACGATTAATAACATGATACTTAGCGTCGATTGTCAATGAAGAATTATCTGACATAAAAGAAGGGTATTTTCCCTAATTTATATATTTTATATAACTTCTATATAGTCATATTTAGACTTATAATAAAATCATCGATTATATTATTCAAATATTAAGTCAGCAACAATTAAGCCACTGGACTTAATTTCTCATATATAATCTTCTCAATTTCATTAGTAAATCCGGATGATATTGTTATGTCCCTACTTGGCGGTTAATTGGCGAATAGATTACTAGTAGGGTGTTTATTTTAACGTTGAAACAGATAGTTAAACACCTACGTTAATATAAACTAGAATAGTACGGGGGTTTATGTCGTACTATAATATGTATAACAAATATAATCACTGATATTATATATATAAAGATATGTATTAGAAGTTCGATACCTTCGTAGAAGAAATTATAATATAAACTAAGTAAAAGGGGAAAAGAGGGAAACAAATATGATTACTTATTTAACATAAGCATAAATCAGGATTAGTGAGAAGTATAAGTAGTGTATGAGTTAATATAATTAATAGACGTTATTATGCACATCAATAATATGCGATTACGTAATTATACAAAACTAAAGTAAATGCTAAGTATACAAATAACGGGCAGTCTAGGGCTTTCCCTGACTATATAGATTTATAGTAAAGCTTAAATATTGAGTCAGCAAAAGTTTCGAGTGATGGAGTGTCTTAACTTCACATTTTTGTTACAGAAATTGAATACCAAGAGTTAGTGAAGATTCCAGAGATGCTCTAATTCATGATAATTAGGGAATGCATTATAGGGGAAATAAGGAACAGCCGCTTAAATTAATCTTACTGGTGTTATGTTTCCTTTACTAGGTCGACAATTGGTCCAGTTACATAGTAACGTGTTCGTATCAACATTAAAACAAATAGAATCGACTATTCTAGTCGTCAATATAAACTATTCTAGATACGTCTAAGTCGTAGTGTAAATTATAACAATTATAATAACTGATACTATTATATAAGTAAAAGCGGAAACAGAGAAACAAAATATAAATACTTATTTAACATAAGCATAAATGAGGATTAGTGAGAAGTATGATGGATTAATACAATGAACAGATGTAATTAATCACAAAATATTATACAAATATATATAGAATGTATTTTGACTTGATATATAATAGAGAGAACTAAGTATCTGACTTAAATTTTGTTTATTCCAAATTGCAGAATACTTAATTAATCAACACTAACGCTGTTCTGGCTATCTGACTCTTTGGGAGCACTTATTGTGTTTTCTCTCTACTTTTTTGTGACTTGTCACCACAGAGGAGATATTACAATGTCATTTGCAACAGCTACTTGTTGGTTCTTTAATTTTGTTTTATCTTTAACCTCCTGGCTGGCCTTCATTATTGAAAGGTTTCAAGCCACAAGGTGCTTTTGGTTGGTATGCTGCTTGGAATATGATTGGATTTTATGGTTATTACCTGAGACTAAAGGTTTAACTTTAGAAGAGTTGGATGAAGTTTTCGATGTTCCAAGTGGTGAACATGCAGCTTATCAAACTAAAAATTTGATTAATTGGTTTCAAAGAACTATTCTTAGAAAGAATATTCCAAAGCTATTTAAAGTTCTTTGGAAACATTGATGGAGTTTTAATAGGTTCACTCTTTCTGATAATTTATGGTTCGTGTTAACATACAGAAGAATGGCTTATACCACAACAGTGCCGCAATGAGAATCAATTGCAAAACTATCCGAGGTATCAAATAGCCTTATTCTCGAACAGATTATATTGCTGAGGGAGGAGGCCTTAAAACCTGAAATATTCGTTTATAATAATTTAATAAGTCTAGTCAATTCATTTATAATTAATTATTCAAAATAATATTACTTTTATCAAAATGTCTTATTCCACTTATTTAAATGCTTGTACATAGATTAAATACTTATTAGTTAGTTACCCTAATATGTACTTGAGGTATATTTTTACCGTTATTATAATTGAAATCAACTGCACAACAAAAAAATATCAAGTATTCATCTTATTCAATTCAATTGGATTAATTATTTCATTTTTACTTTCATAATCCAATAATCCTATCAGATAACCTTCTGCTGACTATTATTTTTTACACTACATTGAATAAAAAAGAATCAAAAGCCAGTTTAAGATCATATTAGACATATTCAGCTTGAATAGAAGTAGCACGCATCAAATATATATATTGCGGACTTAGAATTCTACAAATCATTCTGCTTGTACCAATCCAAATCATAACAACTTCTATCTGCTAGTACTAGAGTAGTATGATATTTATAGGAACCTCATAAACAACTGAAAACACGAGAGTCATCAGAAACAATAAGATAAGTTTGTTCTGATACTCATAAACTTGATTCATAAATATTGTAATCGAAATTAACCTGGAAGACCAAGAAAAACACTCCTACTTTCAAATCTCAAATATCGAAACTGATATATAAATAACAGCTTGTTACCAACCTTACTATCGAATTCTTTGTACAAGGTGTCTCTCGCTAGTAGAGGGGAAATAGAAATATAAAGTACTAGCAAAATAACTTCACAGAGGGGAACTTAGCTCTCGCAAAATAGCAACACTAATAGTCTATATGCAAAAGCAACTAATAAGCAATTAATTCTGTTACTTACAATTTTACAAGGGAGGAGGAATATCAACTCTACCTTCTTAAATACGATATAAACTTTAGGTCTTTGAACGAAAGCTTCTGATGCTTATCACATAATCTACATTGGTCTTGCAAGAAGCGGCGTGCTCCCAAAATATAGATTCCATTAGCTTCCTGTTATTGAACTTCCCAATGAATAATCTTAGATTTCTTCACTCTTGGTGTAAGAACTATGGTAGCTGCTTATCTTAATTCAAGAGCATACAAGAAATACGGTAATTATTGAGAAAAATTTAGAAGAAGAGTGCTGCAGTTTTTTCTGGCTTCCAAATATCCCACATCTAACAGGTTAAGATTGGATCAAAATCAAGTATACATTATATGGAGAGACAAATTGGTACTATTCAGCTCATTATTATGACACGTAAGAAATAAAAGGGAAAGAGAGAATACTAACCAAAATCAATACCCATATGATATATAATATTAGCGTATGCTGTTTTTTCTCTCCAATGATTGTAAATAAAACAGGTGGGTTATTCTACTTTCCAATATAACATATACGTATTTTTGAAAAGCTACTTAAAAAACCCTAAATATCCAAGCTCTGACCGAAAGAGAATAGAGCGAAGGTGGGGGCTACAGCAAAAAAAACTTGTTGATCCATGAACACTTATATCATCATCCAATTTCAGAATCAACAAATGGTGAATCAATCAGAAGATCAACCAAACAATCAATATCAGTAAGTACCTAATTATTTCCGTTTCGTGAATAATAATAAATAAGTCGGTTATAGACTTTAAATACTTTCGAAGTTAATTCAGATTGAATTTTTCGGCACTGGGACCTGTTGTAGGTTCTTTGCTTTCAAACTTCTGCCAACTTACGTTGTCGAATTAACATCAATTTTCTATCAGCCGAGTATGATTCCATAAATTCTAGCCATTTCAGGTAAATTATTAAGATCTCTGCTAACCATAACTTCGCAAAACATCTCCTTAATCTCTTCCACGGTTCCCGGTGGTTCTAATTCAAAATCGTCTGAAGAAGTGTGTCTATATAGTGCATATTCAATTTGTTTTCACTATTAACCTGGTAGTTGAGTTTTTTTAAAGTATGCAAGCTGTGAAACATCTGGAATCTGCTAAATAGCTATCTCAAATTTGACTAGTCAATCAAGCCGAAGATATTATCAACCACTCTGAGTGCCACCTGAAGTGCATTTTACCTTATGTCTCTATACTTTCTGACTTTCCCTTAATTTCATCTTTTAAAACTTCATAGAGTAAAATAATATTTTTATTCAATTTATCAACAAATAGTCAATGCAACACTTCAAAATAAAACACTGGTTTTATAGCTGATGAACTTGATATAATAATCCTAGTATCGCTGGATTTTCAAGTTCTGAAACTATACTAAATTGATTTGGGCATGTATACGCTAAAAGTACAATTGCTAAAGTTTTGAAAACTGGTTTAAAACCTTCAAGTCAAAGATTGAAATTTTAAAGCTCTCTTATCAACTGGAATATTCTCAAAAATGTTTAAAATGACATAACAAGACTAACTATCCAATTGCAACTAAAGATATAATTGATGTATATCTTAAACTATGTAATTCTCTCAAAAATGGTAGTGGAACTGTTATATTATTGCTGATAGTAAAATACAAACATTTGTGTTAAATTTGGTACTGGTAACATAAATGGCATTAAATCACCTGTTAAAATAATATATGACAAAATCAATTCCAAAGCATTCTAATGAAATGGCAATTGATAATAGTATACTTAACTTTGGATATTTAATTAAACAAACATTGGCAAATGTCCTTTGTCCTTCTTTTAAAAATTTAGACGATAATCCTTGTAAATATAATCCAGAACAATTTGTAATTGCTGCGATTAGTGATATTAATCATCCAAAAATACCTTTATAATGGAGCAAAGATGGACAAAATTACCCAGAATGATCTCATTCAAAGAATGGTTGGAATTCTTATTCCCTCTATCTTGCTTCTGAATGATATTAAAATATATTTTTTTCAGTATGCCAAATTCCAATTCAACTGACGAACTTTCTACTTAGCTGATTTTTGAAATCCTGTGTCTTAGGGTTCTCTTTCTTATGTCTACAAAATTCTATGAACCGATTAGTACTGAATGCTGAGGTGTTGTATAATCAATCGACAAAATCTCTGGTGAGGAATTTAACATAATTTGATTTGAGATATAATAAATCTGTTATCATGAAATCTTATTTGATTTACTTCTATGAATATCTTGAATACAGATACACTGTTTGAGAATCACTAATACATTTTCTGGATAGGTGATATAATAGTTGCTTGTTGCACCATTCAGTAGATTGGTTGAAGATATGGTTGTGAACTAGAGAATCTGCCTAAATTCTGTCTGACTAGTATACAAAGTTGTTTTTTGCTCTGTTTATATATATTCTGTCTGTGTATTGGGATGAAACAATAACTTCAAGCTCCCAAATTGTACACTCGAGTAAAAAATTGCTTCCCGAGAATATCGTTTTTGTCAATGTAACCCATTATTGTAGGTGGTGATGAAATTAAGGTTATTTTCTCCTCTATGGCTGATTTTTGGTGTTCATTTTTTATGAAAGCCTTAGTCACTCATAAATAAAACAATACACAATTGAAAATTATAGTGATATTGTTTATTTTAAAACCAAGCTCAGTCTAATATAGAAAGAAACAACCAACTAACCTATAGTTGAGAATTTATTTGGTGTAGATGTAGTCTTTATGATTTACCGTGTAATTTAAAAGTCGTATTTAGACAGTTGTCAATCTGTAACTAGTGGATATTTCAGGAAGTTTCCAAGTTGCTTTGCATGTAAGGCTGTGAGATTATGAAAATATTTCAACTGCTGATAGACACACACACACGCTTTAATTTTACTCCCTTTTTCACTAATTTTACAATTCTCTCTTTACGGAGTCTATGATTCAGTGTTGTTAGGTGCTGTCATTCCTAATTTTTCGAAGCTTTCAAGATTGGTACATTTCTGTATAATGGCATCAAATAAAAAGTTATATATCTAACTGGGAGTTCTTGGATGCAAGTTTTATGTTTTTTTTTTTTGCATTTCTCTATATTTGGTAAATTAAACTGTTTCATTGAAACTCTTCAAAAA
Organism: Ogataea piceae; assembly: GCA_030567815.1. Lineage (NCBI taxonomy): Eukaryota > Fungi > Ascomycota > Pichiomycetes > Pichiales > Pichiaceae > Ogataea > Ogataea piceae. Next base: position 4,865 of record JAJLSX010000077.1, on the reverse strand, counting down.
GAAGCATTTTAGAACCTGGGGAGGAGTTTTTTTTTATTATTTATTGAATTTTGTTATCGTGTAAACAAAAAATAAATATAAGAAATCAAACTCTAAGTCAAACAAATCAACTCTCTTTACTTTTTATTTCATATTACTGAACTCTAAAGAACCTAGGTTTCTAACTACATTTGATGTCATTGAGAAAAAACAATTACAAATAGACAGTAATCCCATAAGTATAACAGAAATTACTTAGTGTGACACAACATTGGAATAAGAGTCCCTACAGAGTGCTAACCAAACTATTAATAATTAATAATTAAATTAAACTGATTGGTTAAAAGCTTCCAGTGTTTATTTTGTCGTATAGGCTAAGTAATAAATCTTTATTACACACCTCCAGGTAGGTCTGTAGATGAATAGTGATTGCTGATGTTAAAATGAAAAAAAAAAAAGTAAACCAAAGAAATATTTGAGTCAATTTTCTTCTGTATACATAACTCGGTAACCAAACATAAGAAAACGATTTGGTGAATAATTAATGAAACAAAAGCATCTGAGAATCAAGTATAATAATACTTCTTGGCTGGTTAGTTCTATGATATTATCATATTAGTTGATAATTATAACTAAAGGTCAGTTATATACTTACTAAAATTCAATTGAAAATAATCTTCCTCTTTAAAATTAATGTTTTCTTAAATTCATATGAAATTTGATATTACTAGCAACAAGCCTTTTTTTAATCAATTAGAATACCTAGCAATGTATCTGACCATCCAAGGTTATCATAACAATATTATAAATACATTCAATTGTATCTAAATTCTAAAATGTAAGTTGATCAGTGAAAATACATTTCAAAATTGAAATTTTACTTATGACATAAAATCTGTTGTATAGCCTTTGCTGAACTAAGTTCGGAACTTCGGTCTCTCGAAGTAGCGTAGTTGTTGGAATCTAAATAGTATTTATTACTATTATAGATATCCTTAAGTCTATTATAAATTTCCTAGGTGTTATTTAATTAAGTAATATCTGATGTTGTTTTCAATAATATGATATCTTAAATAATCATAGTATCAAGTATGCTTTAACAGGATCAGAATGGATTTAGGGCTATTTATACGTAGATTGCTACAGTCACCTATTGTTTATTGTCTCTCTAATAATGAAGCCATCCGCACAGTAGACAATGACTTCACTCAACATTATTTTTCCTTATTAAGCTGAGTGAAAATTATTCATACCAATTATGTCCAACGACAAGATTCTAATTATTCCATATATAAGGAGTTTCTCTCCACTTTACATACGTTTACTTTATACTTCATCGTAATCTCTTTCAAGAGACCGAGAGGAAAAGTTTTTTTATATTTACACTCACTTGCCAGAAGTGAACTCAGAGGTATGTTTCTTTATTCTTATGCATTCAGCAGAATTTAGTATAGCTAATGTCTTATCTCGCCCCGGAGGAGCGTATCAGCGATTGAGTCATTTTTACCGTCCCTTCCTTAATTGCTAAGAGCTACCAAAATGTGATACGAAAATGACGGTTACAATATCATTAACCTATTGGGTTTAGGTCCCAACCTCGATAGTAGTTATAGCAGGAATCTTATATTTCTGAAAAACTTTTTCAAAGAAGAAATAACACCATAAATCTCTATAATTCATCACCAGAAATTAAAGCAAAAAGAATATATACTACCTGGGGTTGGATCTATTACCATTCTCTAAGTAGCGTACCTATATTTCATCTCTCAAAGCATCTGTCTAACAAGGTTTCAGAGTTTTGTAATATAAAAAATCATTGTACAGCTTTATAAGCTATCTTTTCAGTAAATATAATTTGAATAGAATATGCTTATTAAATACAAGGAACTTGGATCGATAGGTTACGATAAACGGGATTAGAGATTACCTTGTCCAACTTTAACTAACCACCTCACACAGCTGGAATATATTATTTCACACACCAATTAGACAACAATATAGACCATACTGTTGTATACACGATATCACCAAAATAATAACAAAGGAAACAGTACTAGCTTTAGTAGTTTGAATGGTATGTAAAATACAGCGTATTACTGGCTAGATATTATAGTAAAGCCGCAAACAAGACACTAATAGACAGCTGAACAATTGATTGAGTATAACATGGTCTAAACGCCAACGCGTCAACACGTCAATTGTTAAGTACGTCATTAGAGGTTCCTAAAGTAACAGTACAATGTGAGGTACTAACTAGTGTAGATTCAAGGCAACAATCAAATAATCTAGCTGTTTTGAGATAAATACACGTAATCTAAACCCATTGTATACAGCTGAGCAGTAAAATTGTGTACAGTTTTGTATGGTTAAGCGTTATTTTTTGGCGACGTGTTCTAACATTTTTTAAATTTTCTAAATTTTTTATGTATAAAAACAAGGCGGTACAATATCTACAGGACAAAAAAAAAAAAAAAATTTTACGCGCAAAAAAATAATTGAAATTGACGTATCGGAGAGACAAAAAAAAAAAGAAAGTCTAAAAAAAAAAAGACTTGAATCTTTAGGCTTTAGCAAAAAAAAAAAGTGTAATTTGATTGATATTATTATAAGTTTCCTCCTTTAAAAATATTTTTTTGCCAATTTTTATAGTGGAATAGACATATAGTATTACTTAATTAGACTGGAGACAACTGTACGATCAGTCAATAGTCAAGGGAATATATATCAAATATAATAGAATAATAATATTTTAAAAAAAAAAAAATGCCTAGTATCAGAAGGTCAGTCGTGTGGTTTATGGTTTTGCTATCCATAATAATAATTATGGGTCTGGCAAGTTCGAAAGATAACACATTGAAGCTAGAATTGAAAGAGGATGCACAATATATAAAGAATCAATGGAATAGTCTAGAAAAATCAGCTCTCAAATCAACTAATGAAGATGGTTCCGAAACAAGTGAAGAATTGATACATCAATTAGACCCATGTACTGTGATAAATCCACTTACAAATCAATTCTTTGATTTAAGATCATTAGGATCACTGGGACAAAATGGATTAACACAAGCTTGGAATGCAAAAGGTTTCGATTATGGTAGAAATTTCTCTATTGGAATTTGTTCTACACCATTAAAACAATTAGCCAATATACCTAATACTGATTTCGTTGATATCTTAAATAATACAGAGATTGGTGCTTACTATACAGATGAAAATGGTGATAGACAATCTATTGGACAAGTTTCAACAGATCCAAAATTTAGAGGAAGAAAACTAGTTTTGGAATATACAGATGGTAGTTACTGTAAAAATACTCCAGGTGGAGAAAAACTTAGAAAATCAACTATATTATCATTTACATGTGATAGAGAAATAATGTCAAAGGCTAAAGTTTCATTTGTTGGGTCATTAAATGACTGTTCATACTTCTTTGAAGTTAGAACTATCCATGCATGTGCTACAGCAGCTACAGAAGATGATCTAGCAATAATTTGGATCTTTTTCTCAATCTGTTTGAGTGCTTTAGCGGTTTACTTTGGAGCTGGTCTGATTTATAAATTCTTCAAAAGATATCAATTACATCAATCTTCTTCCCAATGGAAACAACAACCTTATAAAACTAATATCAAAAGTTCAACTCCTGGACAGACAGGTGGCATCGTTTGAATAACACATAATTAGACAATATTTATTCAATCGACATACACCAACCACACTATGAATATATTTTTTAAAAATCTCCTGCTCTTTTTTTCTTTTTTTGCGCCAATACACTATTATTCGAAGAACGATTATATATTAGAGAAAATCAACTCATAATTTACAAACTACATAGATGCAAATCAGCAATATATTTATAATATAATCACTCGACCGATCGACAGCCAGTAAAATAAAGGTAAATAAAAATAAAAAAAGAAACTTCAAAAAATAAAGACATATAGATGTATGTTATATATAATCAGTATAAATATATTATATTACATAGTTACATATCATGCAATTATTAGATGACTACAACCTTTGCCGCTTGAGTATATATATATATATATGTATATATCTATTGAAACTTGAAATATATCCAATATATTATATATAATAAGCAGCTAACTATGGTGTAGATCTCTAATTGTCCTCTTTATAAAAATGAAAATTAAACAATGACGAAATATTACGTAATGGAGAATTATTTTTTTTCAAAAAAACACATCTCTGCACTTGATAAGTAAAAAAAAAATTAAAATTTTGGCATAACTCAAATGCACAAAATGCGTAACGTTTATGCCCAAGCAAACAATTTTTTGTAAATGATCATTTTTTTAGTACATACACTACTAGGAAAAATTCTTTAATTACAACGAAAAAAAGATGAAAATTTTTTCACCAGAACATTCGAATTTCTCTTGAAACCTCAAAGTGTTCTTTTCTCTTTTGGAATAAAAAAGTTTTTAACTCTTTCTTACTACTTTTTCTTTTACTTTTTTTTCTTCTTTTGTGTTTTTTTAAAATCTTTTTTAATTAACAATCAAGTTTATAATAATTAATCACAATGGGTAAAGAAAAGACTCACGTTAACGTCGTTGTTATTGGTCACGTCGATTCAGGTAAATCAACCACCACCGGTCACTTAATTTACAAGTGTGGTGGTATCGATAAGAGAACCATCGAAAAGTTTGAAAAGGAAGCTGCTGAATTAGGTAAGGGTTCTTTCAAGTACGCTTGGGTTTTAGACAAGTTAAAGGCTGAAAGAGAAAGAGGTATCACCATTGATATCGCTTTATGGAAGTTCGAAACTCCAAAGTACCACGTTACCGTTATTGATGCTCCAGGTCACAGAGATTTCATCAAGAACATGATTACCGGTACCTCTCAAGCTGATTGTGCTG
>JAJLSX010000076.1:0-58675 GCA_030567815.1 Ogataea piceae | reverse complement strand
GTCAGTGGTAGTCAGTGGTAGTCAGTGGTAGTCAGTGGTAGTCAGTGGTAGTCAGTGGTAGTCAGTGGTAGTCAGTGGTAGTCAGTGGTAGTCACCAGCCAAAGTGTACTCAGAGGTATGTACTGTTTCTCTAATAATGAAGCCATCTGCACTATATACAATGACTTTACTCAACATTATTTTTTTTCTTTATTAAGCTGTGTCCAACGACATGATTCTATTTTTTCCATATATAACTTACATATTTTATCTTAATCTCTTCCACAGACCAAGAGGAAAAGTTTTTTATATTTACACTAATACATTTTCTACCATACTTAAATAGGATATAATTTTTACTGCATTGGAAGTACACCTATATAGGAAGTATCTGTCGTAAGCCCTTAAATAATCATTTCATTTGACCTCTTACACTTACTAGTCCGAATTGAACTCAGAGGTATGTATATATCTTTATTCTTAGGGATTTTAGCAGAATTTAGTATAGCTAATGTCTTATCTCGACCCGGGGGAGCGTATCAGCGATTGAGTCATTCTTACAGTCCCTTACTTCATTGCTAAGGGCGACGGATGTAATACAAAAATGATGGTTACAATATCATTAACCTATTGGTTTTAGGTCCCAAACCTGGATAGCTTAAATACTCAGTCAATCAAATACCAAAACCACCAAAAATGAACTTAGAAGTTTATAGCTAAATTCTTATAATTAAGCCTACAGTAGTTATATTTATTAATTTAAAACTTGAGAATCATGTCAAGACCACTGTGTGATTCTATATATTTTCCTTCCTTAGGATAGTAAATGTGATATACGCATTAATGACGGCTCTAAATCATTCATTTGATCTATATTTTCAAATTCCTTCAATATAAATTTAAATATATATTACGTGATCCTACCATTATGTGTTGTTGTGGCATAAATGAATTTGAAAATTTCTCACCCAACCTAATATGCAATATCTAATAGTTTTTTTGTATTACTGCATACAAAATCATTTAAAATAAGAAATAAACTGTGGATAAATGTAGTAAATCCGATTATTTTCATCCTTAAATACCCTTTTGTATTATACAAATATATATGATTACATAATAACGTATATAATCACACATATTTTTTATTAGTAAATCTGGACTATATATTATGAAACGGGAGCTAAGTGGATGTTAGTACTCCTAGATAGTTAAAGTGTTTATATTAATGTATTGGATAGCCTAGTTGTTATGAACTATTATCTAGGCAGCCAAATAATATAACAAATATAATCGCTGATATTATTATAAAAAGATATGTATTAGAAGTTTCGCTACTTCCACAAAAGGAACTATAAGAAAAACAAGTAAAATAAAAGGAGAAAAAAGAAAGAAACAAGATATAATTAATTATTCAAAATAAGCAGTAACGAAGATTACTGACAAGAATAGTACATGAATCAATATAATAAATGAATGTAATTATGCTAACCACACTAATTATATTTGATTTTTTATAATTGAAATAAATGGCAATAATTGTTAAGAAATAAAATCGTGTGTCGAGATATTTTGGTGATGTACTATATTAATATATAGGCCTATTTCTGATATAGCAATAAATCAATAACCCAAGTGTTCTCCATGAAGATCTAGTTTTATTTGGTTTTAAACTTTGAATATTTCAGGCAAGTTTTGTAATATACAGTATATGAATCAGGAACTATAAAATAATGAAAGCCAATAATTTGAACTTACTTGAACATTAAATAAGAAGAATATTTCAATAAAGAAGCATACAAATTTCAACCTCAAAAAAATGAGCAATCGTACTATTTATTATAGCTGGTGATTCTTGTATATATATCGCTCTCATAACTTTAATCTTGATCCAGTACATGAAAACTTAGATACCTAGAGGCTCTTGAAGGTACGAGACATTGATACAGTCTCTATTCTATGGTATGGTAAATATCCGCGAAATAAATCATTACGGCCAGTATTTCTAATATGTCGGAGGTCTCGTTATTTTTTGACTGAATTGACCACATGTTACATTCAATGACCATTCAGATCAAATCTTCATCTTATAACTAGGAAATTCATAATCTAAATTACATCCATCTACTGTAACATTAAACACTAAAGTTGAAAAAGTTTTCCATACACAAACTCTACTAAGACTTGGTAGTTTCTTGAGGGATAGGAAGTAATCAATCAATTGATGTGAACCTCAACGAGAAAATTACACACTATTATAAAGATGAAACTACTTCTCAGCTTAAACTAACTAGATGCTTGGAGCATAAATAACGAAGTACCACGAAGTGATAAAGAAAACACTCATACATCGTATTAATAGAACACTAAAATGCCTCTATTTGAAGACAATGAACGGCATTAATTTATAATAACTCAAACAATAGAAAGACAAGGGAAGTAGTATAATTACGACAATTTGTGGAAGGTTGCTTTTATAGAGTTGCTATATCTATCTGTGAAGCCATATAAAAATGTATTTATAAACTATATGATGTATATTTTATTATATATAATATATATAATACAAAATGTTTCAGATGATTCTATAAAATTATGTAAAATTATGAATAATGAACTTCATAATATCTTATATCTAGCAGACAAATACGATCTTCCCAGTCAAAACTTCTGCCTCTCGCAGGCAAATAATCTTCCTTTTTGGCTTGGTAGGGTTTACACTTTTCTTTGTAACATATACGAAGATACTTATGTAGTCCTTCTCAAGATATTGAATGGGTGCTACCGTACTATATGTTAAGTGACCTGAGAATACCGTTGGTTATTCAACTTTTGGTTCATAGAAAAATACTTATGTTAAATAAATAACTCACATAACTGATTCTCAATAGTGATTCTTTGCTGTGCACAAAGTCATTCATCTATTTGTATTACATATTATTCTTTTCCAACTACTTACTAGTTACTACCTACCATTTAGGGTCTGCGTAGATGATGAATCATTTATCATATTTCTAGGTTTAACTGAAAAATTAAGAACTCCTTCAGTATTAGTCGTACCACCTCTCATATCTCTTTGTTCCTTTTGCTCCTCCGTCATTAACTCTTGTAGATTAACTGTGTTGTAAGTATGACAAGTGATAACAATAAAATGTTAAGTTAAGATGTATATTCAGGCAACATAAAGTAACTTTTTATAGGGATATATATGGTGATTTAGAACAGAAGATTATTTCTCACCACAATAAATTTCAAAAACGAAACTCTAAAGAGTCCACTTCAACAGCAGTTTCACCTTCCCAATGGTTATCATAGATAGTTAATACAAGAATATACTTTTCTTCACCTTCATCTAACTTCAGTCTGTTTATCAAAGTCTTAAACTATTAGTCCACTAAGGAAAAAGATAATATATATTATATATAAAATAGAACAGTCAGTATTCTACTTTGTCACTGTTTAATGTTTAAAAGCCATTTAGGCCTTTTCTCTCTCTCTAAGGAGGAGTCAGTGAATTGGATAACATTAATGATAAATGTTAAACTTCAAAGTAAATAAAACTTGCTCAAACGATCAAGCATGAATCTCAGAAACATCCCTGAAGCTGTTTTATTTTTTCGTTCATTGATATTTAATTTTATATCTAATTGTTAGGTATGGAAAATAGCTCATTTAAGTCAAGGTTCAGAAGAATAGAGAAAGTATTGAGGACGATTTAAAAAGTAGTGCATGAGTTTTATTTAATCAAGATAATTCTTATACAAACTAGAAAGATATATTTGTAAGAGTGTATAAAGGGTACCTCAATCTCCAAATCTCAAACAACTCTCATTTGAGATGTCCGTGTTGTATATTTCTAGTATCTAAAATGAAAGAAATGATGATCATCCCAGAGTAGTTACTCAAGGTTTTTGATCTCTTAAGAGTTGATGTGGTACAAAAGCAAACTAATGACTGAAAGTGACCTCTCTTCCTGGAGAATAAGCTAAAGTTCATTAAAATAAAATATATCTTTTTTGTCAAGTAACTACAACGGTTTGAGATGTACTTCAAACTCTAAACAATAGTAAAAACTAATTCATATACTGAAAGATATGCATTATTATGGCCAGAAACAAATTTTAGTATAATTATAGCATTATAAATATCAAGTGAATGAACTGTAACAGATGCAACCAACCCTACTTACTTTATGACCAGAATTATATTTCAGTTTATATCATTTTATGAAATACAAAAGGAAAAGGTCGATATATATTTCACATGGTGGTGTGGTTCGAGGTGAGTGAAACTAATATCCTTTACTCTTTGAAGTATTGATGAAGTAACGATTGACTCCCAGCTTTATTGGCCTGAGGTCGTAATAGTGCGAGGTGTGCGGAAATTACAATAGTTAAACCATTATTATTTAGAATAAGTTTTTACTTAGATATGAGTATATTATTGCTTGTCTAAACATCTCTAGCAGTTAGTTAAAATTATGGCCAAGCTTGTTGCTAGAGTATTTTCAAATCAAATTTCTGGGTTGCAATTATAAGTTTACTTACTTGTCACTAATTATGAAGTAGAGTTCGAGAAATATATTTTACATTACATTTGATAAAGTAGTGACTGTATAGATGAATGCGCAATCAGGTTTGAAATTGTTAATCATCCAAAAATTGATTTGAAGAATCGATCAACCTGGTTCTGTGGTGAGTAACTCTTCAACTTTAGATAGAGCATAACACACACAACCTTTGAAAACTAGCAAACGGGGCCTATTCCGCTATTCGTCAAGTAAATGGAGATACTTTCAAAATCAAATAGTTAGCTATCCTACTAATAAAGTATACATAATTCGTTTATGGGTTTTTTTCCCTTTCTGTAAGTTATTATTTGTTTGCTGTCATCACAATAAAAAAAGGTATAAATCCATGAGATATGATATTAATTGCCTTATTTGTGGTAACTATTTTGGTATCGAGGTGGACGTTTCTTTGGAAGCTCTTTCAGAAATAGTAGTAGTAGTGAAATTTCCAAACAGCTTTTCTTGAATTTCAATATATTAAAAGATTTTTATGCAGAACACTTGATCAATAAACTACGATTAGAATGCAACTTGGTGACTCTTAACTTTTTAGAACTCACCTCAAATACAAAGACAAAAAGGAATTACACACATCCATCATATATTATTTGCGTTGAACTGCTACCATTCCGTCAAAGAATATATGATTCGGCTTCTGTCTCAACCTTATATTCATCAAACCTATAGTTTAAATTTATTAAAGATAATAACTTAGAGATTGATTATTCGAATAGCTATTTGAAAAACGACTTATTTTGTTTTTATGATTGTGAATAAAAAAAATGAAGCGTAATATATTCATATTATCTTAAACCATTAATTTCAACCATACTGTATATACTTCTATTAGTGATATGCTTATTTATTGCTTTCAAGTATTCCCAAGAAAGAAAGCTGAATGTAAATGATATATATGATAATATTAAAAAGTGGTTACACTCTATATAGAATGAATTGTCTGTGAGAAGGCAGCTTTTTACATTCAGAAAAGTATCAACGCTTGTCTTCCTTTGATACATCTTGCTCTACTCCAATCAGTAAGGAAGTTTGATATTAATACAAAATAGTCTGTATAATATTTCTTCCATATCCTGCTGTATAATATTCAATTAGTTTTAATATAAGCTTAAATTCTACCTGGTCAACGTTGCATTTATTTTCTATACCATATCTTCACAGCGATTAAACTAGTCTTTTGCTACTGAACACTACTCTATGGTATTTTAATCTAACAGAGTGTTTCAAACAAAAACGTTTTGCTCTTACGAAGTCTTTATCTCTACACTTTTACATGAATGCTTCCTAAACATGATTTAGCTCGGCCTAATAAAATTCATATTCTTTTATTTGGATGTCCCCCGAATTTGCCCTGCCTGTTTGTCATGTTAGAAAAGTTGATTACTCGTTTTACCTCTTTTGCTAGTCTTTTTCGTTGATCAGACATAGTTTTATATGGCTAAATTGCAATAATTTTTCTCGTATATTTGTAAATTTGACACAAACAAGTAAATTCCAATTTAAGAGCCCAAAAATAACGGATAATACATACAATATATATATTATATATTATTCAAGAGGTGCATTGTTGGCAAATTTTGTGTTTCAACTGACATTATAGGTATGAGTGACCGAATTATTGACCCCTTACGTATATACTGTGCAGTATGTAATATATATAGTCAACATAAGCATAGAACTTTGGGTTTTTCCAACTTAGAATGTACTTGAATTTTAGATATTACGTAATTGTCTACGCCAAGTTTAATATATGATTATATAATATTATATATCCTGAATACATTGTTTTGCTAAGTAGGAAAACCAGACGGATCAAGATTTTTGCTGACTATATATATAAGAGTTCAAAGTAGTAAATGAAGAGAATGATAATATTCATCTTCATCCTCTTAACATTAAAAGAAAGCTGATGACGATTCAAATTTAAGCTTAGTCATTTTTTCTGGTATGGATGGGTATTACAATCAAATTTCATAGCAGACGAAATTATATTTTGGAATCAACGCCTAACTCGATAAGTACGTAAGCATTAACACGTAATGTAACGAGAATTTATATACAAAAGTACATATACTGATTGAGAACTTTGATTTCAATCTATAAGATAGTTGAAAAAAATGCAAAAAAAAAAATGCAAAAAAAAAAATGTAAAAAAATGATCAAACCCAGGATCGAACTGGGGACGTTCTGCGTGTTAAGCAGATGCCATAACCAACTAGACCATCCGACCATCTTGTTGTTAGATATGGAAGTGGTATTAGAAGTGCTAGTTTTGAATATTTGCATTGATGCTGTTATTAACGTTGCTAGACTTTCTGTGTTTGTTTTTTACAAATTGCTATTGTACCTGAAGAGACAAAAAAAACGAGAAAGTGGTAAATTTAAGAAAAATAGATCCAGAACGACAAGTTTTAGTGATCCTATTAACTGTTGTTAAAGTGTTGCCCCCCACTTTCACTTGCCTACAAAGATAAGGAAGAGCCATATTATAGTGAAACTAATAGTTGTTAATTATTTGATCAACTTGTAATAAGTTTATAGCTATCTTAAATTAAGCTTTATATGTAAGGTACTTACTACTGCGTTCACGTTTCTTTAGATTATCGAGATTTGGAACCTAAAACCAATAGGTTGATGATATTGTGACCGTGATCAGTGGTATTACATTCATTTGCCCTACACAATTGAGGAAGGACGATAAGAATGACTCAATCGATGATATGCTCCTCCGAATCGAGAGAAGACATTAGTTATGCTAGATTATGCTAAACGCATAAGAATAAGGACACATACCTCTGAGTTCAACTCTGACTAGTCAGTGTAAGTGGTCAAATGAAATGATTATTTAAGAGGCTTGCAACAGATACTTCCTATATAAATGTATTTCCAATGCGGTAAATACAGATATCCTATTTAAGTATGGTAGATAATATATTGATGTGAATATATAGAATTTCCCCTCTTAACCCCTTGAAAAAGATTAAGAAGAAGTATAAAGTAAACCCGTATGTAAATTGGGAGGGAAACTCCTTATATAGGGAATAAATAGAATCATGTCGTTGGACACAGCTTAATAAAGAAAAAATAATGTTGAGTGAAGTCATTGTATATAGTGCAGATGGCTTCATTATTAGAGAAACAGTAAACAATAGACCTGATGGTATCGATAATAGTAAAAATACTTATTAGATTCTAACATCACCTCTGAGTACACTTTGGCTGGTGACTACCACTGACTACCACTGACTACCACTGACTACCACTGACTACCACTGACTACCACTGATTCCTATATAAACATAGTTGTCAATATGATTATTTACGATATCACATAATTAGAATAGCATAGATAAAGTTGATCTTATTTAACCTGATAATACCCTAGGAAATTATAATAAACTCAAGGATATATATAATAGTAAAAATACTATTTAGATTACGGCATGGTTAATATTTTCTTGTAGCTTGTAATAAGTTTATAGCTATCCTAAATTCAGCTTTATGTATATTGTACTTACTACTGAGTTCACTTTTTTTAGGTTAGTTTATGCTCCTGAGTTGACTACAGTCTTTTTAATTATCTAATAAATTATCTAATAAATCATTAAAATCACATGTTTCATAAATCCCATTCTGAGAGTTGGCGCTTAATTTTAATTTTTTATAGACTTTAGCTTCTTCCATCCTCTTTTCATTATTTTTTGGACTATAAAAAGACTCTCTTTTTCCTTCTTTTAATTTTTCTTTCTTTCCTTCTTTTATTTATCTCTTTCTTTCTTTCTTCGCTTTTTTTATTACACTTCTTTCTAACAATGTTTCATCATCTAAAACATTTTCTATCTAAAAGATAATGTTCTCTCTGTTCAATATAGGTTATGATCCTTCGGTGTGAAAAGGTAGTATCAACTTCAACTTTACTAAAGAAAATATCTCGGCGTCTATTTTTCCAGAAAAAAGACAAACAAATATGATGATCAGACTATTTACAAAGTCAACACTGAAGTTCCCAGAGGATATATCAGGGAATTACAATCTTGGTTCATCGACCTATAATTCAATTTAAGACTTGACTACTTTCACATCATTAACAAGCAAAAGAATATTCAGTTTTTCAACTTTACACGGAGACAAGAGGAGAAGCAAGATCAACCACAGAATCACAAACATTCCAATACAACAATAGTATTATTAATATCTTCTCCTATATCTGCCCTGTTTACATTAGCTCAAAATATCTCTTCACCTCTACCATCATCATCTTCTCTTAAAGATGATTTGACGCCAAATTTTACAACAAATTAGCTCATACTTACTGGACTATACAAATCATATACAAAAAAGGAAAAACCTATCGCGGTTCAATGCCCTCGATATTTAAAAGGAGGTGAAGAGTTGAAACTGAGAGTCATACAACGGTGTATAGACAGCGCTAAACAGAGAGCTACTGTCAATTATGAGTTCCCAGAATGAATGAAGCCTGAAATTGAGGTGCTTAAAAGAGAACTTGGATGAAATAGATTTAGCAAATGGGAACTCTATAACTAGTCATATGAAACCTGCACAATAATTATCGACGCTCAATACCAAAGTGGTAAACCCTATCGGATTACCAAAGCGATATATAAAGAGGAGTTTGTTCTGTTCCTACAAGTAGGGTAGTTTCAATAGCAACCAATAATTGTCTCACTTATGAGAATTTACAACCTGGAAGAGACTACCCTGAAGAAGTTGCTGAAAATTGGGAAGGCAAGAAACTGCCAGGCATATCAATAGAGGATAAACTACTACAACTTTCTAACAAGAAATGCAGTCCTTTATTTGATCATGCACCCTCTTTTAATACAGAACCAAGCAGGTTATTCATATGACTTATTTTATATAGCGTCTAACTTATATAATTTATATAATTTAATAAAGATTTACAGATTCCCATATAAACGAATATATCTTCCCTAAATCTTTACTAATAAGTTGAACCCACGTGATTAGAGTTACTACGTACCTATTCATTATATCATCGATGTTCCATATTTACTACTATACAAATTACTATCCACTATACAGTCGCTACAAATAGACCAACAGATATCCTTCTGGTCCCAGGATCCCGCCACAGAAATATGGCTACTATAAGCGCCCATATATCGATTGCCTATACAAGCAGTTGTTTTTAAGTCACATATATGACACCATTATAATAAGTATGAATTGATATATACAAAGAATCATAATTATAAAAAAAGGAATAAGTATATTCCGATAATACCATCAGAAATAGTTCATACGGTAGAATGTACAAGATACTCTTTCATAGCAATTAATATAACAAACAAATAATAAAGTTTAACTTGAGTAAAACTAATAAAGTATAATATAATTTAAATAAAAGAATGACAAACCATTAGTGTTAAATTAAATTGTGTTAATTGTGGGCCAATTAATTAATGTGGCTAATAATTTAATCAGCCATAACATTAAATTACACAAGCCTCTTAAATTAAATTATATAAATACACAGCCACAAATTTTTTAAAAAAAATTGTAAATTATCTTTCTGTGGCTGAAAAAATAGTTAAAACTTGAAGTTGAACTGCCATCTTCAAAAGAACATCTAAAGCCCTTATGGCCAAGTTGGTAAGGCGCCACACTAGTAATGTGGAGATCCTCAGTTCAACTCTGAGTGAGGGCATTTCTTTTTTTTTTTGAATTTTCACGCGTTAAAAAATAAAATTTGTTTATTTTTATTTTTATTTTTATTTTTTGTTTTGTTTTGTTTTGTTTTGTTTTGTTTTGTTTTGTTTTGTTTTGTTTTGTTTTGTTTTGTTTTGTTTTGTTTTGTTTTTTTTTGTTTCTTCTTTATATTTTAAAGTTAAAATCTTGAAATACCGAAGGATATTAAAGATTGGAATACCTTTGAACCAAACTCAAAACTAAATGTCAGAACCAACCACCCTAGAATCAGAGATTTATACAAGCTATCAACAATACATAGCAGTTCTTAATAAAGTTAATGACTTTAAGAAAATTGATGGATACAGAGTAGGCTTAATAAATAAGGTCACTCATTACATTGAATTATTGAAAGTTATGGAAGATGCTGAAGGAAAATATAGAAATGTTCTTGCAGAATGTCGTCATTTGAAAAGATCATCTTCCCCAACAAAATCAGCTGGATATGGATCTAGTAAGAGCATAGACAGTACCAACCACAAAGTTCCACAGGCAGAAAACCCTATATTACAAAAGAAATACAACCAACTTCTTATTGAGCTCAATATGTCACTAAACGAAAATAAAAACTTGGAAAAGACTCTTAGTGATTTAAAATCAAAGTATTTGAAAGCTTCAAATTCAAGTAGAAATGAGAGATTCCAGCAGAAGGCAAATTTTTCTACTACTCCATATATTTCCAAGGTGACCAGAAATATACCCTCACTACGTGACTCTGGAGCGAATGATACAAGGAAATCCATAACAAATACATCTATGAAATCTTTACAACTCTCTCCTCAAAGGTCGGCAATTTTAAACTCAACGAGTAAAATTCTACAGTCACCATCAACCCATAAAATAGGCCAACAGTCCACTCCAAGTATTATTATGACTCCACTGTCTTCAAGAAAAGAGATACTTTTAAATTTATCAACCCAGAAGAAAAATTCTTCTCCATCTCTCAATACGAAACGTGCGAAATCTGCCAATGACTTTAATACAGCTAAAACTTTGTTTGATGATGACGATGATGACGACGAAGAAGCTAATCAATTTAGTATCAAGAATGGTGATATTACTAAAGACAAAAGATCCTTAGGTGGCGACGACTTTAGTTTTACCAAATTAAACAATACAAGTAGGTTTAATGAGAGTACCACAAGAATACTTTTGAAGAGGAAGATTACCGATGATAGGGAGTTTACAGAAATAGATTATTCACCTGATCAGACAAGAGGGAAAAGTAACAATCAAAATATATTACAAGAAGAACCTTTATCTCCAATTTATAAAAGAATAAAAGAAAATCAAGTAAAAAACAGAAGTTTATTTACAAAGAGTAAGAATGCCAATAGTAATAATAATACAACTATAAACATAGGAGTTGTGAGTCCATTGAAAAAGAAAAATGAAATATTCAAAAGTATTTTCAATTGAAGTTAGATAGAAAATTAGTAAGTAGTTTTTATTTTTTATTTTTATTTTTATTTTTTTTTTGACTTAAAAATTTAATTTAGCAAAACAAAGTAGAAAAGTAATTTTAAAATGATAAGTTGTAACGGATTCAAATTAGGAGATAAAACGATAAATGATATATTATTTGAAAAGGGGTAGGGAGTATCTTTATATGAACTTAAGCAGTTCTGAATAAGAGCACAGCAACATTACCAACATAGAAATAAATAAAACTTCCGCTTTCGTGGGAAACAAAAGAACCAAAATGTTTCCCTGTAATACAATGCCACGTAGGGCCATATTTTTTATCCATTTCTTTCTTAATATGACCGGCAATTTCAACTGGTTTGAAACTTGAAGCAAATGCCTTTTCACTGATATCGAAAACTACAGATTGCATTTCGTCAGCCTAAATCCAAAAAAAGAAAATGTTAGTAATTAGTCAAAATAGTAAACAAATTGTCATATTCATTTCCTTCTGAGAATAGTTTCATGTTGATCTGTTGACATAAATCATTGCGTATATTAAAGAAGCCTGCTTGAACTAAGTATATCTGATCACAATGGCTGAATAATTCTCACTTGCTAAATAATAAAATAACCTACCATATCTGTTGACTTTAAAACAGCTGTTAATAACACGAGGAGGAACCCATCAATAGATAGGATTTGATCAATGTTAGTATAACGTAAATTTGGATGTCATGTAGATCCCAAGGCAAAAGAAGACATACGATTAGTCTTTGTTGGATTAACAGCAATTTCACTCATTATTGTTGACTGATATATATAGATATAGAGAGATACCAAACTCAATACAAAACTGAATCTCCTCTTCTTATCTTTAAACAAAACTTATAAATAACAGAAAGTTTTGTTGTGAAATCATAAAAAATCACAAAAAATCAAAAATCAAAAAAAAAAACAAAAAAGACAAAAAAATATTACATAATAAATTACATCATAAATATAAATACGATAAAAGTTGCATTTTCAAAATTGCTTTAAATTTAAGGAATGTCCTTTTTTCTTTGTTTATACACAAATTACATTTGTATTATTAGATGAATGGGATGGGAAAGAAAATAATCAGTAGAGAATCATGAATTTTGGAGATTTTGATGAATTTAGTGACGATAATAATCCATTCGCTGGTTCAAATCATTTTTTTTCGAATGGGGTATTGAGTGCCACAGCTGATGCTAATAACAACACAGAGACTGATACAGTAGTTTTTGAAGCAGATAAAGTAGAGTCTCCAGCTATATTGAACAATGGGAGCATACTTGGTGATTTAGATAACAATTATCTTCATGACGAGTATATCACCGATGCAATCTCTCAAAATGGACAACAGAAGCAGCAGCAGCAGCAGCAGCAGCAGCAAAGTTTGCATTATAAATTTAATCCTAAGATGTCATCATCGCCTATATCTACAAACAATCACTGGGGTTCAACTGATTCCGGTGAGAATACACAATCCAATGTTGAAGAAGAGGAGGAGGAAAATGATGATGATGAAAGTTTCATTGCCAATTACAGTGAGATTTCTGTCAATGAACAGACAACAATGTATGTGAATCCTGCGCAGTCTCATTTACTAAGACGAGGATCTCATAATACGGAGCACAAACATAACAATGGTGATACATTACGAAATATGAATGATCAAGTCCCAAATATGGTTAGTAATATACGGATTCGGACCTATGAGTCTTTAAAAGATTACAAGAATGTGAAGACAGTATACTACAAGATTGAAATTGATGACAATATAATAATGAGAAGATACTCTGATTTTGTTTCACTAAGGTTATACTTGACTAAATTCTTTCAAACTAAAATAATTCCACCAGTTCCAGAAAAACATTCTTTTGGTAGACTCATTAAAAATCCGTTTAATTACAAGTCCGATCTTCATATAATTGAGAGAAGAATGAGATTATTGGAATATTTCTTGAACAGGTTAGTTCTAGACGCAGATATAGCAAGCTCGCTTGTGTTGGACAAATTTTTAGATCCTTTAGAGAAAGATTGGTCTCAAAATTTAAATAGTCCTCCTTTTACAAACTTATCTTCTAAATCTGTTTTATTAACTTCTCCAAGAAATCCTACGATACCTAATCCATATTTGATATATTTACCAATACCTCCAGTTGGATTATTAAAAAAATATAACTCTAACTTGAATTCAAGAATATTCAAACCATTAGAATTGAAAGTTAAAAATGTCTTATTATCGATTAATAATTTAGAATTACTATCTAAAAAGTTAACGACAGATTTTGAAAAAAATAAAGTAACTTTAATTGAATTGGGTGGGTTTTTCAATATTTTCAGTATTCTGGAAGAGCAACAGTTATTTATAGAGACTTTTGGGAACAAAATTGATTTAACATTTTTAAATATTGAAGTTTTAGTCAAATCATTAACGATCAAAGTTAAAGAACCTCTAATGATACTAAGACTAACATTAATAGCAGTTTTACAATTACTTAATTTTAGAAAATTGAAGGAGTTACAATTGAGTTATTTACAAGAAATTATATTGAGAAAACAAGCTAGACTTAAAAATATACTTGAAAGATTAATCTCTGAGTTCAAATTACATGAAGTTTTATCAAATAGTCAAATTGATTCACCAAGTGTTATTAAGGCATTACAAGATCTCAGGAACAAGAGACAAAAAGAACATTTTGTTCCAAAATATGACTACCACAAGAATGACACTTCACTTGGTGAATCATCTATGATAATATCAAATGATACATCCAACATTGATGATAATGAAGATAAAGATTTTATCAAATACTACAATAACAATGACTCTTTAATTAGTACAGGGGGTCAATCAAGAAGCAAGTGGGAAACTGCAATTGCTGGGAAGACTGCGGCAAATCCAACTTCTAAATCAATAGTAGGATCTAACAATCTTCAAGGTTCTTTATCAGCTGGTAAAAACTATGGTGGTTCTAATATTAAATCTATCAATAAATTAACACCAATGGAATTGAAAAATGAAATATCTAAAATTAATCTGGAATTAAATGAAAAACTAGTCCCTTGTTATAATAATCTTTTAAATGATGTTAAATTTATAAGTATCTCAATCGAGAAAAATGTTAATTTACAGATGGTTGAAATATTGAAACAGTTGAACGAACTGATGAGAGATTGGAAGACTGAAGTTTTTGGAGAATTTATAAAAAGTTGTGTTGAAATTTGGAAAAGTGATTCTGGGAACCAATGAGTCGCATAAAAAAAAAGGGGGGAGGATGATGGTGTTAATATATTCGGTAATAAGGAAAGGGAATTTATTTATATAAAGAGTTTATAGTTGAACTATATACTATAGGAATTTACATATAAAAGTAATTTTAAAAGTACGTAAATAGACAAGTGGGAATTTCTATATGACAACTAATTTAATGCTGATGACAATGTATTGATTCTAAATAATGAGAATAAAGCTATGAAAAGGATTATTTTTTTGACAAAAAATGAGACATTTATATAAAGAAAAATAAAAGGAGAAGGGAGAAATAAATAAGAAAAAGCGGTCAGGGTAGCCAGCACCAATGTAATATAATAACATATTTTTTTTTTTTGAAAAACAGCAAAACATGAAAGAGTGAAAAAAAGACAAAGATATTACAGTGGAACATCTTTACCTAAAGCCATACTGGCTAGTAACCAGAAATTTAAGAAGGTAATAATTATCCAAACAACAGCAGCTATAGTAGCTGTTGTTGTACTATTACTCATATCTTTAAATCTTGGCACTTGATCAACTGTGTTATCTTCCAATTCAAGAGTATCATTACCAGATTGATCTTCATTTCTATTACTGTTATCCAATAAATTTATTCTACTATCATCCAAGTAGTTCAGTTGAATGGATTCTTCCAAGTTATCTTCAGTTGCAAATTCATAAACATCGTCGTCACCGTGATTGACTCTTTTCCCACTTATTTGAACTTTCATAATATCTTTACTACAAGTGAAATAAATCAATGGTGCACTTATGAATGGTAATAACAGAGATAAAACAACTTGAGATGCATTTAAAACATCACTTAAACCTTCTCTACCACTAACTAAAACAACAATGATACAAGGGGTAATAGCAATTAATCTTGTAATAATTCTACGTAATCCAGGAGGCATTGAAATTCTTGCATGACCTTCCATAATTTGTTGACTTGCAATGGTAACAACTGTTCCACCACATAATCCTGAAGATAGTAAAGCTAATGCAAAGACTAAACCTGCAGTTTTAGATAAATGACTTGATAATAAATAGTGTAAAGTAAATAAATCTGGATTTTCTAAAGCACCATCACCATCATCATCCATTGGTTTAGATAATGCAGAACCTGCTACAATTAATATAGCAGCATTAACAAATAAAGCAACTGTAAATAAAGAAACAATTAATTCTGCAATTGTATAAGTCATTGTACTATTAATTGCATTAATAGAAGGTTTATATTTATAATGTTCATTTATAGTTTCATCATCTTCCATTGCAGTTCCACAAAATAAACCTTGTCTTTTAGCTTTTGGAGGTGGAGGTTTATAAAAACCATGTTTAATATCATAATCTTTTAATCTAGATTGAACAACACCTGAACCTAAATATAATGAATGAGGCATTAAATTACTACCTAATAAAGCTGCTGATAGATATAAACCTTTAATATCGGTGAAAATTTCTTTACTTGGTAAAAAACCTCTTATAACACTACTCCAATTAGTAGTTGGTGAAACATTGGCCAATTCAATTGCAAAACAAATAACAGTTCCAAAGACTAATAAACTAACAAAACCTTCAAAAATTCGAAGTATAAACATTGGACCATTTGGTCTATAAGCCATCAAGACAAATAAAACATCAATAATTGTTAATAAGACACCAATTAATAGTGGTATACCAAATAATATATTAAATGCAATTGCAGTACCAATAATTTCTGCAACATCTGTTGCTGCCACTGCAATCTCAGCAAAAATATAAATAGTTATATTTAATTTTTTAGAAAGATGACTTCTACAATTTGATGCTAAATCTTGTCCTGTACAAATACCAAGTTTACTTGCTAAAACTTGTAAAAAACCAGCCATTATATTTGAAATCGTTAATGAAAATAATAATTTATATTGAAATTGTGCACTTGCAATTGAACTACTGAAATTTCCTGGATCCATATATGAAACTGACACCATTAAACCTGGACCAACATATTTAATAAATTTCTTTAAAACTGATATAATTTTAATTGCTTTTGATGCTCTAATGACATTATTATTATTATTATTACCTGTATTCAAGTTCAATGAATCCATACTCATATTATTCAGGTCAACCATATCATCATCAAAATTTAACTCTGATGAACTATCCCTATCACCATTATGTTTATTTAAAGTGGTAGATTCTATCAACGTATCGGCGTCACTTAAATTAGTACTACGTATAGCATTACTATTCGCAGATCGTGTCTGATTGTTTCGAAGATCCGCATAGCTCATGGTATATTAATCTAAAACACTACTTGAAATTATCAAAAGACCTTCCCATTACTTTATCCTACAAATAAAAGAAAGGGACAAACAATTAATTAAAACGTTTGTTACAACAAACAAAAAACGAAAACGAAAACGAAAATCAAAAAAAATTCCAAAAAAAAAAAAAAAAAAAAAAAGAAAAAGCTGTCTGGTGCACGGATGTGATAATTTTGTTGTTTTTGAAAGAAAACGACAAATGCGGGGGAAATTTAACGATTTTTACGTTTTTTAAAGGATTTTTACCATTTTTTAAACGTTTTTTACCATTTTTTAGAGAAGTCTGTCTATTGAAAAGTGCAGAAGAGTATAAAGTATGCTTGGTGTTTGTTGGAGGTTTCCATGTTCATTGAAAGGTTCAATTTTGAGATCATATTCTTCATCTTCACAGTTGTCAAAGATTTTGCATGATGCAATCAAGACAACGGGTCCTATTTCACTATCAAAGTATATGAAACAGTGTTTGGTTAATCCAGAGTATGGGTATTATACTACAAGGAATCCATTGGATTCATTGAAAGGGGATTTTATAACTTCTCCAGAGATTAGTTCTACATTTGGTGAGATTTGTGGATTGTGGTTTTTCACTATTTTTTTAAAACAGTTGAAGTACAAGGCTAGTAGTGGTACTTCATTCAAGATTGAAGATAAAAAGTTTAGATTTATAGAGTTTGGTCCCGGTAGAGGTTCCTTAATGCATGATATGTTGCAAGTTTTAAATAAATTTATTAAAGATAATAATCCAATAGAGGTTGTATTTGTTGAGAAATCAGACGTTTTAATTAAAGAGCAGTTTGAAATGTTGGGTTGTACAGATTTAAATGAAATTAATGAGTTTGAAATGACAGGTTTGAATAAGTGGGGGAATAAAGTTACTTGGTATAAAGACGATAAGATTGATGAATTTTTCCTTGCCAATAATAAAGATTTTATGAATTTTATCATGGCACATGAATTCTTTGATGCTTTGCCAATGAATAGATTTTTGAAAACTGCAAATGGTTGGAGAGAGTACTGTGTTGATATTAATAGACAAACACCAAAAGACATTTCTAAAGATGGGATTTTATCTTTACCAAATGTAACTACCTATTCTAGTACTGTCACTGATAAGAATGATTTCAATCTAGTCATCCCACCATATGCAACTCCAAGTTCTTCTATACCAAAATTAGATACAAGATATGACAAATTACCTGTAAATTCAAAAGTGGAGATTTGTTCAGAGTCTCACTTGTATATTTCACAGTTTGCAAATATTTTGAAATCTTCATTTTTAGGTGCCGGTTTGATTATTGATTATGGTCCACTTGATACAATCCCAATTGATTCTTTAAGAGGAATTAAAGACCATAAATTTGTTGATCCATTCAAATCACCAGGAATGGTTGACTTATCGATAGATGTTGATTTCCAAAATTTATCAGATCAATTATCATCTCAAAATTTTAAAACATTTGGTATTGAACAAGGCGATTGGTTGAACAATATGGGGTTGGCCTATAGAATTGATCAACTTTGTCATGATAAAGATGAAGATACAAAGAAAAAATTAATAGATTCCTATAAAAGATTAACTGGTAAAGGATTGAGAGATATGGGTAAAATTTATAAAGTTATGGGATTCTTTGATTCATTTTTACAATCAAAAGAAAATTTACCACCACCAGGTTTTGGTGGTGACATTTAAATTATTAGTTTTTATCATTATAGATAGATATTTATATTATATACACATGTTTAAACTTTAACCTTCTTTTCAGTAACTTTGGTTTCAAAAGTATCGTCCAGTTTTCTCTTTTTAATTTCATCTCCTTTCACTATTAATTCCCCATTATCATTCATTTGATTCAATATTATATCTTTGATCTTATTGGAGTCTTTCTCGCTATTTAAAATCTTATATATAGGATTTGAACCACCAACATTTGGTATCATTCTCATTAGACAATACTTAGTATTTGAAGGATGATTATTGAATTCATCGGCAAATTTCATATAATCTTTAATTAAAATAGGCCAGTTTAATGGACCTTCCTTTCTGAAAACTGATGGATTTAACTCTGATTCACTAGCCACCATACAACTAATATCTTTACCATATTTAAGTTGTAAATCTTTATACTCATTATAAGATTTAATACCACCATTTATTATAAATCCAATTTCAGCTTCCTGACAAATCTTGAAAATTTCATCAAGGTAATCTCTCATTGGATCATCTCTATTTCTCATATCCCTAGTTCTACAATGAACTGTCAAATTTGATATACCAGTTTTAACTAATCTCTTAATTAAATTTAATGAATCTTCTTTATCTTCAAATAATCTAATCTTAACACTTATCGGTTTCCCATTTGGTTTACCAATTTTTTCAACTAATTCTTCTAAAATATTAACAAGTAAATCTGGTGTAGACATTAATGCAGCACCCATACCAGAATGAACACTAAAATGTTTTGGACATCCTGAATTAATATCAATACCATCAACATCTTTAATAATAAGTTGTGCAGCTTTAACAGCTAATTCAGGTGAAGCTGTACCCATTTGAAATATTAATTTACCTGATTCAAGTTTAGGATATGTTCTAAATACTAAATCTGTCACACCAGGTATTTTTTTATTACCTTTTATTGTTAAAAAATCAATTGTATTTAAAACTGGATTTAGTTTCCTTTCACATAACAATAATTTCTTATCAATAATTTCTGGTCCCCAAACTAAATCAGCTCCATACTTTAATGATAATAAACGGGTTGGTAATTCACCTATTCTCACCATAGGAGCAAGAACAAACTTGGCTTTGTAATTAATCATATTTCCTTCTTTCCTTCCTTCCTTCTTTTCTCTTTGAATATGATTTGATCCGGTATTTGAATCAACTATATCATTTTATTAATTCTTTTTCATTAAAAATTTATTTTAAATTTGAAGAAATTTCCGTTAAAAATTTTTGTTTTTTTTTTTTCATTTTAAAATGGACGATCGACCTTTAAATCGACCGTTCTATTAGCAATATATGCATGTACGTATACTTGTCTAAAAGAGCTTTATATAACGAAAAGTCGGAATACGTTTTACTAGGGATATTTTATTGGTGTATATGGATTATAAAAAAATACAAAAAGCATTTCACTAAGATTGGGAAACTTTAGTCTCTTCCTTTTTACTTTCTTCGGTTAGTTCTTCTTCCAAGTCTAAATTTTCTTGGATATTCCATAGTTCTTTGTACAGGGATTCATCTTTAGATAGTAATGAATAGTGTGTTCCTTCTTCAAGAACTTCACCGGCTTTCAAAACAATGATCTTATCAGAATCGGCAACGGTTCTTAATCTATGAGCAATACTGACATTTGTCTTTTGACCAACTTTATAAACAGACTTTATTGTTTTCAATAGTGATTGTTCTGTATGGGTATCTAATGCAGATGTAGCTTCATCGAAAAAGTTGATTGGAGCATCTTTTAATAGTAATCTACCTATAGCTAATCTTTGCTTTTCACCACCTGAGATCATCATACCTCTTTCACCAACAATAGTGTTGACACCATCTGGTAAGTCATTGATTAAATTTGTCAATTGAACTCTTTCAATGGCAGAATAGACTTGTTCATCAGTGGAAGTTAATTTACCATATCTCATATTTTCAAAAATGGTATCATTAAATAGTGGAGTATCTTGAGGAACAACACTAATTGCCTTTCTTAAACTATCTAAATCAACATCTCTAATATCTTGTCCATCAATTAAGATTCTACCTGAACTGATATCATAGAATCTAAAGACTAATCTTAAGATGGTTGATTTACCACTACCTGAAGGACCAACAACGGCAACTTTTTCACCTGCAGGGATAACAAAAGAACAATTTTTCAAAATTGGTCTTTCAGGATGATAACCAAATGTAACATTTTCAAATCTAATTTCAGGTCCCTTTGTTGGATTTAAAATTAATGGTGGAGCATTTGGTTTAGATTGAATCTTAACGTTATGTTTTTGTAATTTAAACAGTGATTCCATATCTAATAATGATTGTTTCAATTCACGATAAACTGAACCTAAGAAATTCAAAGGAACAGATAATTGGAAAACTAATTGATTAATTAAAACTAAATCACCAACTGTTAATGAACCAGCTGCAACACCTTGACATGCCATATACATCATAGCAGTTAATGCAGATGTAAATATTAAATTTTGACCAGAGTTTAAAAATGCCAAAGATGTGGCAACTTTAATACTTGCCTCTTTATACTTATTTAAAGATGTATCATATTTCATTGATTGATATCCTTCATTATTGAAATATTTAACAGATTCATAGTTAATCAATGAATCTAATGCAACACTAGCAGCTTTTTGATCTGCTTTATTTGCTTGTCTTCTAAAACCTGTTCTCCAAGCTGTTGTTCTAATTGTGAAAATAGAATATGCCATCATAGTTAAAAGAGTAACAGCTGCAAATGAAGAACCATAATTATATGTTAAGATACCACAAACAACACTGATTTCAAAAGTGATTGGAATAATATGGAAAACCATTGCTGTTAAAACATATGAGATACCTTTAGTACCTCTATCAATAGCTCTAGTTAATCCACCTGTTTGTCTAGCTAAATGGAAATTTAAATCTAATTGTAATAAATGAACAAATGTATTATGGGCAACTTTCATAATTGCACTTTGAGCAACTTTGGCGAAAACTGCATTTCTCAATTCACCAAATAAAACTGCACCAAATCTTGTAACACCGTATGCCAATATAATTGCACCAATTGATGTGGTTAGAATACCAGCTTCCTGAACCCAATCTATATTCATTTGATCAATAATGTTTTTAAAGAAAAATGGAACTTGAACATTCATAATCTTTGCAGTTATTAATAAAGTTAAAGCTAAAACAACACGAAATTTAGCCCATGGATTAGTCTTTGGCCATATATAAGATAAAAGTTCTTTTAAAATTTTAACCTGTGAAGGTCTAGGAGCTTTCGTTTTTATAGGTTCAGTCTTGACAGACTCATCTTTATCAGTTTTTATAGGTGGTGGTGTTGTAGATCTTTGATGTAAGTATGAACTAAATTGTCTAACTTGGTTAGATATCGGTCTTAATGAACTATTGAGTTGATATAATGAACTTTTAGATTCATACCCAGTAAAAGACTTTAACAGTGGTGAACTTGATAAACTTCTTGTCGAACCAATACTTTGACTCAAACGTATAATCGATTGAGACGTTGAAGAATTTGACTTTGACAGCTTAAACAAGCTATTAAACAAATTATTTCTCAATAACATTGTTTAATTGCTATATGGAAAGATTATAATAAGTGCTAAAAACCAAGCAGAACCGTCACTCTCACACTCTCTCTCTCTGATTCAATACAAAGAAGATGAATAGTTACTCCAGATTTATATATATATCCAATGACAGTAAACGTACTGAAAACCGTAAAACACACAATTTTTCTTTGTTTTATTGGGCAGCGAAATAAACAAAAAAAAATGTTTGTTTATCTCACGTGACATTTTCTCTTTTCTCCGACGAGATTACGTAAATAATCACTTTAACTCCTTTTCTTTATACGTCACATGGAACATTTATTTAAGTCTGTGCTTTTTTAGAAGTGTTAAAGATCTAACCGTTTAATTATAGTACTGTACTCTTTAGCTTTGATTAGATTTATCAATATTGTAGTAGGTAATTATTTTCATGAAATTGTTATGTTTTAATTAAATGGTTTTCTTTTATCAATGAGGGAAACCTATAAATAAAGATAAGGATACTTACAACTTTGTTTAGATTTTTAAATATTATTTAGTAGTTAATAAGAGTAAAATTAACCAACTTTGGGGTACTTTTCAGTCCAATTAAACATTGTAAAATAAACACTTAATTCAAATCTAGAAAATATGACCAGCTTGAAAATATGACTAGTTGAAAATATGACCAGTTTGAAAATATGACCAGTTTGAAAATATGACCAGCTTAAAAACATATAAATCGGCTTAATGGTCTAGTGGTATGATTCCTGCTTTGGGTGCAGGAGGTCCTGGGTTCAATTCCCAGTTGAGCCCCTTTATTTTTTTCCATTTTTTTATTTTTTTATCAAATGCTATACGATAAGAAGAAACACTCTACATACAGTATTGTTATATACTTATACTATTATAAAAGGATATAACCATTTGAAGAAAGTGGTTGATTTTACTTTTCTTTTGATTGTGAATTGGCTACAAGATTGATAGTACAAGGGATAAATATTACTGAATTGAAATTTTAAGAATAGGCTACAGGAAGTTTTAAAAGGAACTTGTAATCACTGATTGATTAGCCTAGTTGAATAATATATTGATATCACAGGCTATAAAGAACATAAGCGCCTAATTAACTTATAAACTTTGAAAGATGGAACAAAAAGTTTTCTTTTAAAAAAAAAAACACTGAAATTTTTCAGATGTTACGCTTATCTAAAATTTGGGTTTTTTTTAGAGAGAATCGACTCATCCCCGAGATCGATCGATCGATTTAAATTAATTCTTTATATATAAAGACATGTTAATTTCTTTCAATATCGGTTTATATTCTATATTTTATTAACAGAAAAACAAATTATAAGAAAAATGTGTGCTAAAGCTGCTACCCCACGTCTTATTTTCATCCGTCATGGGTAAGTTAAATACTAAACAAAAATATGAGAGACAAACAAAAGTACTAACATATTATAAAGTCAAACTGAATGGTCCAAGTCTGGACAACATACATCTTATACAGATATTGATTTAACACCATTTGGAGTTAGACAAATGCTTTCTACTGGTAAATCATTAATTGGTAACAATGCAACCAATTTAATTCAAATTGAGAATTTAAAAGTTATAATAACTTCTCCTAGAAAAAGAGCCACTCATACTCGTGATTTATTACTGGAATCTATTACCGTTGATAAAAAGGAGAAAGTTCAATTTATCATTGATGAAGATATCAAAGAATGGGAGTATGGTGATTACGAAGGTTTGTTAACGAAAAATATCAAAAAATTAAGAGAAGATAGAGGTTTAGGCAGTGATTGGAATATCTGGAGAGATGGTTGTGAAAATGGTGAAGATTACAAACAAGTTACAACTAGAGTTGATGAAGTGATTACTAGAATTAAAAAGATCCATCAAGTTGCATTTGATAATGATGAACAATGTGATGTTATCATTATTGCACATGGTCATATCTTGAGATGTCTTGCTGCAAGATGGGTTGGAAGAGAAATAAATACCAATCCTGATTTCATGTTAGATGCTGGTGGAGTTGGTGTTTTAAGTTACCAACACCATAACATTGAAGAACCTGCTTTATATCTGGCTGGTGCATTTGTTGTTCCTGTTGAAGAAGAAAGTGCCGATTTATAAAAAGATTACTACTACAACTACACATATTTATAAAATAAATAAATATATATATTTCGTAAAGACGTGAAGAAAAAAAAAAATCTATCTAACCCTTTCTTAATTCTTGAAGTAATTCATTCTGTTCGTAAGAGAATACTCTTTTTTGAGAATAACCAGCATGACCATAATTATGACCATGACCAGATAATCTATCTGTATTCCCTATTCTTCTTGGACTCGTATGAATATGAACAGGTGTTGTAAAATTTCTTTTCTTATTCAATATGAAACCAGAGCCATTAGTATTATGTCCAGCATTACCAACGTGTGACATTGAAGTACGTTTAGATAAATTTATTGAATCTTGAGTAAATGGTGATTTTGTCATTGATAATGATTGATTATTATCAGAGAATGTACTCAATTGATTTTGAATCTCTTCAATTGTATTATTAAGAGAGTAATTATATGAATTATTAGGATTATAATCTTCATCTAATTTGTTATCGTATTGATGATGGTTTATTAAACCTGATGTATTTATACTAGAAGTTGGTGTATGAGTAGATTGATCGGGTAATTGTGTTGTATTTGTTATTAAACTTAATCCAGTTCTAATTGCTTTTGTCTTTGGTGAAATACCCAATTGGTGATGATTATTACCACTTGTTGGTACAGTGGTTGATGTTGAGAAATTTTTCAATGATTTGAATGGGGAGTATCTTTGAACTTCACCATTTACAGTGATACCACTATTTTGTAAAATTGGTGGATTAATAGTAGGGGTGTTATGATGTGTACCACCAATTATGGAACTTATACTAGATTGTCTTTGTATTTTATTCATCAATGGAGACAATATACCTAAACCTGAATTTGAATTATTACTAGCTGTTGGAGATAATGTATTTTCATTGATTGTAATATTTGAATTACCACTCTTAACACCAGTACCAAGATTATGAAATGTTTCATAATTATTTATAAATGAAGCACTATCTTTTAATGATCCAAATGAAACATACTCAGTTATCTCTTCTGAATTTCTCCTACTATTTAAACCATTTGAATTACTAGAAATTGGAGATAACATACTACTTGAATTTTTTTTCTTTTTAATTGGAGTTGATATGTTATTAGGTGAATCTGAATGTTGTAAAGTATCAATTGATTTTTTCAAAAAATTAGAGACTCTTCTACCAGCCACATTTAAATTAACACCAGTTTTTTTCAAAAATTCAGTTGTTGAAGTATTTGTATTTGAATTTTTAACCAATGGAGAACCAGGTGAAAGTGAAATATTTGGATCATAATAAGGACTTTGAGGATCTGTTGGATTAGTTAATGTAACTATTGAAGTTATTACATTATCAAATTCTGAACTAGGTGTAAATTTAGTTGGAGTTGTTGGAGGTGAATTTATTGAACCGTAATCTCTTTCTAAAGTTGTTGAAGTTGAAGAATAATCTAAAATTGATTCTTCTGTTTTATAACTTAGTACAAATACACCACCAATAACTAAAATTGTACCAACTAAAATTAATAATCCATTCCAACCAATAATTTCATTCCACTGTTGATAAAATATAACACCATTTATAATATTAATCATATTATAAACACAAAAAATTAATGGATATAAAATTGAAGTTGAAATAAATTTTAAACCTTGATTTAATAAGTATAACTGAGATAAACATAGTGTGAAAAATGACAATACTAATAAAAATGTAGTCCAATTATTTAATTTTTTAAATTCGTGATTAATAAAAGTTAAAATTAAAATTTCAATTGTTGATTTTGCCAATAGTAATGAATGAGCAGATAATATACCTGAAGTTATACCATATAATAAACCTTGAAATTTATGAATTGTTTCAATTTGATAAAGAAATAATAAATCATAAATTTTTGAAACTATATTTAAATTAAAATTTAAAAATTTAATCAAAATTAAAATTAATCTATCTTTAAAATTTAAATGATCACTATAGTTTAATAATAAATAGTTATCAATTGATGATCTATAAGATTGAATTAAATTGTGTAATTTGAAAGGATTTTTGAAAAAATTCTTATTAGTGGTATTACCATCTCTCTGTTTAAATTCATAATTTGATAATGTTATCCAACTTAAAAAACAAAAAACTATAATAAAATTTAAAGTTATCCATTTTAAAAAAAAATTTTGTTTAATTAATTCAATAAATTTAACTAAATCATATTCAGGTTCAGTAATTGAACCACCAAAAAATGCAATTAAAAATGCACCAAAACTAATAAGTATTGTACCAAATAGTGAAAAAATTGTAAAAATTTCATCCAATATTAAAGAATTAAAAATTGTATTAAATACTAAACCAATAGATTGTAATGGACTTAGTATTATTAAAGGTAATGTTGTAATTTGAATACTTGAACCAAATATATTTGATATTATAAATAGTGTAAAACCAATATGCCAAAGTGATCTCTTGTATGGAGATACCACTACTGTGTTAGAAGTTGAACAAGATTTGATATTTTTATCAAATTCATTTATTAAATGTGATTTTCTCTGTAATATTAAACCAATGGATTGACATGCAGATGATAGTATACCAACGGTACAACCAATTACAATCTTGTTGCTATTACTTGTACCTGCAGTAAATTGATCAACCAAAGTCATAAGCAATATCATAAACAAGAAATACCAAAGACTGAACCTACCTGTAAGTACTAACTGTAAGTACTAATTGTAAGTACTAATTGTAACTACCCACTGTAACTACTAACTACTGTAAGTACTAACTACTAATTGTAAGTACTGTAAGTACTAACTACCCACTGTAACTACTTATATTGCAAGAGATCATCAATTTTAAATTAGAGTACAAAACACCCATACACCGGGTATAGATATTGATTTAAATTGAAACGTTTTGTTTATTGATAGTGATATAAGGTATAAGGTATAAGGTATAAGGTATAAGGCATTGGTATAAGGTAGTAAGATGTCTAAAGAGTTGGAAGATTATTTAACAGATGCATTAAATACATCAGGATTAGATAAACTTGATAAATTACTAACTAAACTATGTCTATCAACAGATACAACTAAAAAATGGAGAGTACCAAATAGAAAAGATCCAATATTTGGTAATTTTTTACAATTACAAGATAAATTTGAATATAACATTGTATTAAATTTAATGATTATACTAAATGAAGAACAAGATGAATCAAATATAATTAAATTATTAAAAATAATACAGGGATGTTTACTACTACATCCAAATTCAAGAAATTTATTTAACAAACAACACAATATGAAAATTTTACTAAATTTATTAAATATTGAAAAATCCCCCAAAATTATAGTTAGTGTAATACCAACAATAGTTAGTTGTTTAGTAAGAAATGTTAAAAATTTAAGAATGTTTGAAATTTTAAAAGGACCTGAAATTGTTTGTAAATTATTAAAATTTAAACCAATTGATTTAATAAATAATTGGAAAGAAGTACAAGTTAAAGTATTAGAATTTTTATTTTTTTATTTAATACCAGAGACTAAATCAAATCCAAATGATACAGATAATATATTTGAAAAGAGAAGAACAATGCAAGATAAAGTTGAAATTTTAAATCAATATTTAAATAAAAATGTTACAGATGGTTTAATACATGAACTTATTGAAAGTAAACCATTTGGTAAAATGGACATCGAATGGTGATACCAGTCATGTGATACAAGTACAATTACATAATAAACCGAATTCGGAATATTACATAATAAATTACATAATAAATTAAAGTATTTAAATTTTGCATTGTCCAAAAATGACAAAATTATCGGATTCGACTTCGGATAGCCCTTGTAATTTACTATTTCCTCCCCCCGTTTGCAATGACAGGCCGTCTTATCAACCGCGTGTGTTGGCATGAGAAAAATGATAAAATTTATTGGTTGTATAAATCAGCATTGAATGATTTTTCAAATTAATCCCAGTCAAATCCGTTTTCTTTATATATATACATATCTTTACATTATTTATATCTATACATTATATATATCTATACATTATATCTATACATTATATACATTATATCTTTATATATTTACAATTACACTATAATGTTCAGTCTAGTTTCTAAAAGAGCTTTAAGAGTTTCACAATTTTCAAGATCATTAGCTACAGTTAATGAATCTGGTTTACCAAAAATGTACGGTGGTAAATATACCGTTACTTTAATTCCAGGTGATGGTATTGGTAAAGAAATTACCGATTCTGTCAAGACTATCTTTGCTGCTAAGAATGTTCCAATTGAATGGGAAACTGTTGAATTAAGTGGTTTAGAAGGTTCTCAAACTCAAATTGATGAAGCTGTTTTATCTTTAAAAAGAAATAAAGTTGGTTTAAAAGGTATTACTTATACTCCAAATAATCCATTTGCTAAATCTTTAAATGTTGCATTAAGAAAAGAATTAGATATTTATGCTTCTTTAGTTTTAATTAAAAATTTACCAGGTGTTCCAGCTAAATTACAAGATATTGATTTTGTTCTTGTTAGAGAAAATACTGAAGGTGAATATTCAGGTTTAGAACATCAATCTGTTCCAGGTGTTGTTGAATCATTAAAAATTATGACTAAATACAAAACTGAAAGAATTGCTAGATTTGCATTTGATTTTGCTAAAAAAAATGATAGACAATTAGTTACTGCAATTCACAAGGCTAATATTATGAAATTAGGTGATGGTTTATTTAGAACAACAGTTAAAGAAATTGGTGCTACTGAATATCCAGATATTGAAGTTAAAGATATGATTGTTGATAATGCTTCAATGCAAGCCGTTTCAAATCCACAACAATTTGATGTTATGGTTACTCCAAATTTATATGGTTCAATCTTATCAAATATTGGTGCTGCTTTAATTGGTGGTCCAGGTTTAGTTCCAGGTGCTAATTTTGGTAGAGAACATGCAGTTTTCGAACCAGGTTGTAGACATGTTGGTTTAGATATTAAAGATAAAAATATTGCAAACCCAACTGGTATGATTTTATCAGCAACTATGTTATTAAGACATTTAGGTTTAGATTCTTATGCTGATGAAATTTCAAAAGCTACTTATGATGTCTTAGCTGAAGGTAAAACTGTTACTTCTGATATCGGTGGTTCAGCTTCTACTACTGAATTTACTGATGCTATCTTAAAGAAGTTGGCTTAAGTCATTTATAAATAAAATTATTCCTTCCCCTCCCCTCCCCATATACTATTATTATTATTATTAGAGCTTTTTTTTTTTTTTATTTATTTATTTCTCTCTCTTGCATGTAACATGTTTTCGCTTGGATATTTAGATTAATTGTGTATAAAACAGATTAAAAGAGTTATAAATTAAGCCAATGTTAATGACAGTTGTCACGTGTAATTAAACAATGATATACACATCTCTGCACAAGTACATTTTTGATGGCAAAATAAAAGAAATTTTGTCTTATCTTTTCCCCTTTTATTAGTTCATTTCCTTTGTTCTTTCCTCTTTCCCTTATAACGGGTTTAGGTAGGTTAGATCAGTTATTAACAATTGAGTATCAATGCTTTTAGGATATTCTGTTACTTCATAGAGTATATACAACAATAAATACACAAGTGGGGGAGGAAGGATGTCTTTAGAATTTATAAATTCAGTTGATTTCCATTTACAATTAAAGAAATCTCAATTTAAGACACCATTGGAAGTTTTAAAGAAGAATTTTAAAAATTTAACAAAATTAATAGATAAGCAGAACAATACAATTTTGAAAAATTTAAAACTGTTTGAAAATGACAAATCATTAGATAAAGTTGAAAAATTAAAAATTGTAAAGAGACTAGTACAACAACAAGAGTTATTTATTAAAAAAGTACAATATAGAGTTAATCAACACAATGAATTTATAAATAGATTATCTTTAAGGATATCAAAATTAAATGATTTAAAAGATTGTAAATCAACAGATTTGACAAATTTTTATAAAGATGAGATTAACTTGTTAATAGTTGACTATATTTTGAAAACTTCAATTTGTAATGATTCAAATTTATCACTTTTATCAAATGATAATACTGGTGTCTTATTAGCTAAAAATTTTAAAATGGATAAATTAATAGATTATGATGTTATATTACAAGGATTATCAATTTATAAAGAGATTAAATTTAATAAAAATTTAAAAATTTTAGTTGATTGGTGTTCAGAGAATAAAAAAAATTTGAAAAATATTGAATTTTTAGAAAATTTAGATTTAAATTTAGAATTTGAAACATTTTTCCAAAAATTTATTGAAAAAATTAAAATTGGTGAGTTATTTGAAGCTTTAGAAATTGCAAATAATTATTTAATTGGATATTTATCAGATAATGATGAAAATATTTTTAATAAAATTTCACTTGGTGCTGGATTACTAGGTATAAATACAAACGATTATTTAAATTTACCAACTAAAAATGAAAGTGCACTTTCATACTACGATAGTAATAATCAAACTTTAAATCAAATTGAAAAAAATTTACAACCATATAAAGATTTACTAGATGATAATAAATGGACAAAATTGGCTGATTTTTTTTTATTTAATTTTAATGCACTTTATGGTATAAATCAAAATATTGAAATTTCACTATTATTAAGTATTGGATCTGCAGCTCTGAAAACAAAATCTTGCTTTTTACATCAAATTGATACTGAAGATGTTAATTTTAAAGATTACTTAGATAAAGATCATCTGGATTTATTAAAATTAGATAAAAATAATACTTTAAATAATGGATGTCCAATTTGTTCAATTGACTTGTATGAATTAACTAAACAATTACCTTTATCACATCAAATTAAATCAAATATATATGATAACCCAGTAATGTTACCAAATGGGAATATCTATCAATTTGAAAAATTGATAAAATTGAATAAAAATTTAACTACAGATAACCAATTTGATTCAGATATAGACTTGGATGAAAATATATCTGCCGCTTCAATTTTAGAAAAATTGAATGATTTCAAAATTAAAGATCCACTAAGTGGGAATATCTATACGAAACATGACTTGGTTAAAGTTTTCCCAACTTGAGTATCCTCTTATCTTTCTTTATCTCTTCTCTTCTCTTCTCTTCTCTTCTCTTTATCGTTTGTAAAGTAAATTTAATTTTTATATTAATAAAGGGCGGTGTAATTAAATTTCATTTTTAGAGGTAAATAAGGCGGTGTAATTAAAAATAAATTTTTTTTCTTTCATTTTTTTCATTTAAAAATATTCATATTTAATCATATTCATAGGTTAATCATAGGTTAATCAGATATTTATTCAGATATTTAATCATAGGTTAATCATAGGTTCACATATATACTTGAGAACATAGGAAAGATGGTTAGAAAGTTGAAATCAAATAAAAAAAATGGTAAAGCTAATGGTTTATCATCAGCATTAGCAAGACAACTTGAACTTGACAAAAAATCAAAGTTGAAAAAAGAAGTTGAACTTAGAAAAGAACAAGCTAAAAAGGATAAAGTTAAAAGTCAAAACAAACCAAGACAGAGGAGAAGTAATCCAGAAGATGAAGGAGAAGAGTTTGTTGAAGAAAAAATTGAAAAAACATTTGTACCATTTGATAAAACAGACCATGTATTACTTGTTGGAGAAGGTGATTTTTCATTTAGTTTAAGTATAATTAATGATGAACGTATAGAAAGTGATAAATTGATAGCAACATCATTCGATACTTTAGAACAACTTAGAGCTAAATATACAGATGTTGATACTACATTAAATGAATTAAAATTAAAAGGTGTTAAAATATTTCATGGGATTGATGCAACTAATTTAATTAAAAGTTTCAAGTTAGTTTCAAGTTTTAAAAAAAATAAAAATAAAAATACAGAAATTTTGAAAACTGATACAATTAACCTTATAATGTTTAATTTCCCACATACTGGGAAAGGTATTAAAGATGTTGATAGAAATATAATGATTCATCAACAACTATTAGCAAATTTTTTCCAAGGTTGTCAAGAATTTTTCAAATTATTAAAAGCAAATAGAAATTTCAACACATGTTTTACTCAAAAAAATACATCTTCAATCAATTCTAATATTTACCAATCTGGTTATTCCATTGATAAATTAGCCACTAAGAAGAAACAAAATAATGTGGATAATATAGATAGAATATCAATAGCATTATTCGAAGGTGAACCATATGATTCATGGCAAGTTAAAAGATTAGCTAGAGAGGCAATTAATTATAAAGTTGAAAGATCTGGTAATTTTCATTGGAAAGGTTTCACCGGTTACTCACATAGAAGAACTAACAGTATGAAAGAAACTACTAAAGTTGCAAGTGAAAGAGCTGCAAGAATATACGTTTTTGAAAAATTCGTTAAACCTGACGATAACAAAAGAAAACGTCATGACGATGAAGAAGACGAAGATAGCGATTGATTGACCCCATCTCTACACCTGTAAAAAAACAAAACGAATAATTTAAGTGAACTTTTTTTATTATTTATTAATGTAATTGAACATTCTGTAGAATAAATGATATATGAACATTCTTTAGAATGAATGATATATAATATCAGGTAAATGCAGAGTAGTCAGTTAAGAGAAAGGAGATTACCTCCACCACCTATTGTTAAACAACCACCACTAGAAAATGAGGAAAAATTATTAGTACAAGGGTTAACTAACCAATCATTCTGGAAGTATCACGTACTAAAGATAAATAAGAATGAATTTTATATAACAACCAATCCAGACAGTAGACATAAATTTATAAGACACGCACCTGGTTACTATATAACGTTACAACTACCTCAAAAGAATGATAAATTACAGAAATTTCACTCCATTTCAAACAATGGGTTCAGACTTATATTTAAAAAACAGACGTATTTAAAAGATGACGAAAAAGATTACTTCACCATTGAAAAAGAACCGTATTCGATAGGAGGTGGATATATTTTCAAAATTGGAAAGGGTAAATCATTTGTTAATAAGAATAGACTCATTGAAACTGTTAATGATAGTACAGTTGTCATAGATTTAAAATTGAAAAATATATCTAATTCAGATACTCAAAATGGAACCATGACAATGGAACAAGGTTACCAATCCAATAGTATAAGAGTATGCTCACTTAAAGAAAAGAAAAATCCAGTTATTTTTAAAAATAAGATTGATGGGATCAAATTATCAAAAGATGGATCTATATACTACTTTGACGATAAATTTAAAACTAACAATTGGTACGATTCAGTAATTGGACTATTTAGACCTTGTGAAAGAGATATTAAAGCAAAGATAACTAAAAAAATACTTGTACATACTAAAAATTCATCAGTTTCATCCCCTGAATTTGAAACAGGTTCAATTTTTGAAAATAATGGAGATATAGATGACTATTCCAATGGAGATATTTTGGAAAATATTTACTATACTGCTAGAGATGGATTGATACAAAGACATCCACAAGATGACTCACCAAATGATTTTAAAATTGGTTGGATTACAATTTATGATAAGTATGATTATTTTAAACAAAGTAACGGTAATTGGGAATTGGCTATGGGATTAACATTTGCTGCTGGATTTGAATCTTTGATAGATAAATATACAAGAGATGTATAATACCCACTACGCGTGGCCCCCCGCGTATATTAACCGGATGTATTTAATATATGTAACCGGCACGATTTTAACAAATATATTCTTCTTCCCCCCGTAAAGTATATGCACATGTATTGCCTGGCCCACCGCGGCACGACTTAACCGGCACGTTGCATGACTGATTGATTACGTAATATTTTTTGTTAATTAAAATTGAGATAGGCGAGAAAGCGATCGATATCGATCGTGACGCAATTTAAGATCTCAATTGACCTCCACGTTTAATATATCTCTTTATTTCGTTCTTTCTTTCTTTCTTTCTTTCTTTCTTTCTTTCATATTGTAATATAATCATATAGAATATATAGAAATGTCAAAAGGAGAAAAACAAGAACCAATTAAAACCATCTGTGTCTTTTGTGGATCATCATTTGGTACCAATCCATCATTTAGTGAAAATGCTTCAAAATTAGGAGAATTAATAGCCGAGAAAAATTATGGACTTGTCTATGGAGGTGGTACTACTGGATTAATGGGATTAATTGCTAAATCAGTCCATACTAACAATGGATATGTTCATGGTATTATTCCTGATGCTTTAGTCTCTAGAGAAAGAGTTGATTCTAAAAAAGTTGAAGAGATAAATAATGAGATTCAAAACAATGTTGAGAATCATAAAGGTTCAACTCCATTAGATGAGGAATCATATGGTAAGACTACCATAGTTGGTGATATGCATACCAGAAAGAGATTAATGGGACAAGAAGCCTCTGGAGGATTTGTTGCCATGCCTGGTGGATTTGGTACATTAGAAGAAATAATGGAAGTTACAACATGGTCTCAACTAGGTATTCATCAAAAGCCAATTGTTTTATTTAACGTTGATGGATTTTACGATGATTTTATTAAATTTTTAAACAGTGCAGTTGAATCTGGATTCATCTCTAAGAAAAATGGTAGTATAGTTGCAGTTGCTACAACTCCTGAAGAAGTTATTGAAAAATTAGATAATTATATTGTTCCAGAAGGTAGATTTAATCTATCATGGTCTAATGAATCAAGTACTTAAAAAACAAAACAAAAAAAAAAAATAGTTATATATACTCGTTAATAATACTCTTTAATATAATCGATACTATCAACACATTTAGCCACCGTTAATTGATCTTTATTTAATAATTTAGCAACTTCAATACCAACATCAACAGTAGATAAATAAGCATCATGTTCTAAAATCAATCCACCTTTATTCTCCAATTTCCAATGTTTAACATCTTTTAAAATATCTTTTTTAAATCTACTAGGTGGTTTCATCTCCAACTGCCAATCAAATGTATCATGATCCCACAAAACAGCTTGCATTCCAAACATTCTAGCAATTGTTCTAACTCTATCATCAATACCACCATATGGTGGTCTATACCACTTAGGTAAATGATTACCAGTCGCATTCATTGCCCAAATTGACCATTCAAATTGTGCAATTATATCTTCATTTGATAAACTTGGTAAAAATTTATGTGACCAAGTATGTGATCCAATTAAATGCCCATTTTGTAATATTTTCTTATAAATTTTAGGATATCTAATTATATTGATACCTAAATTAAAGAAAGTTGTTGAATTTTTTTTCAAATTAAGCAGTAACTTAGATGTAAATTCAGATGGACCATCGTCAAAAGTTTGTGATATTGACGAACACGTATAAACATCGTCAAATGAGATACATTTGAAACAGTCATACGAACATGATAATCTATCAATTGGACACTGATTGAAATTTCTTCTTGGATAATTTGGAATCTTATTCATATCAATAAACTCTAGTGGTATATATGGCGGATCAAGACCTGGCCATGAGGTTAAATCTGTAAAATCAGTTAACCAACTAGGAAATGGCGTAGTAGCCAATATCGATACGTTATAACCAGGGAAATCATATATGGGTGAACCATAACAACTAATAATTAGTAGTAATATAACAATCATGTGTGTATGAGTGTACGGAAAGAAAATAATGTGTATATGCTAACCGCCAAAAGAGGGAAACTTTACAAAACACTACAATTTAAGTAATAAATATTAAAAAATGCAAATTGTATGAGAGTGCGTAGAAAATAGAAAAAGAAGAAGAAGGTATGAGGGAAGGAAGAGGGAAGAGGGAAGAAGGTATGAGGTATGAGGGAAGGAAGATGTTAGTTAATACTCAATGGAGA
Source organism: Ogataea piceae (assembly GCA_030567815.1). Classification (NCBI taxonomy): domain Eukaryota; kingdom Fungi; phylum Ascomycota; class Pichiomycetes; order Pichiales; family Pichiaceae; genus Ogataea; species Ogataea piceae. The sequence continues at coordinate 22,139 of JAJLSX010000076.1, read as the reverse complement.
TAAGTCATCCAATAATTTTGACTTATCACCAACCGAATCAAAAGAATAATTAAAATTAACACTATCCCTCTTTCTATTCTTAACAGACTTATTATAATCTTGTAAATTTGAACCAGTCAACTGTTGATCAAAATTATAATTATTACCAGAAACACTAGGCAATCTTTTAACACTAGCCACCGATCCATTTATAACTGATGATCTCCTCTGTGAAGAAGACCTACTTATTGATGAATTACTTGAAGTACTACTAGATGTATATTTTGACAACTGTTGTTTTAATAATTTATTCTCATCTTTTAATGATTGAATCTCTTTCATCAACTTCAGAACAATACCTTCTTGTTCCTTCTCCATAACATCAATTAAATTTTCAGTAGTTGATATAATTGGAACAATGGATGAATGCCTTGAAGAAGATGAAGATATTGAAGAGTGTTGAATATGATGATGATGATCCAATTTGGGACTTGAACATATTGAAATATTATTTGAACAATTTGAACAATTACAAAATGAATCTTGATATAGTAAACACTCTGATAAACTTGGTGATCTATTTGGTAATGTATGCTTATTTGCAGTTATTGGCTTATTCAACTGTGGAACAGATAACTTTGGTGAAATATATGAACCGTCCATTATATACTATCTTATACTATATTATCTTATATTAAACTACCAAACTACTATACTAAAGACAGTATAATTTTATATAATTTATAATTTAAAAATCAAAGAAATCATCCCATTAGCGCAATCAACAAAATTTTTCCTTTTTCCTTTTAAACAAAAAAAAAAAATGAATGACTTTTCAATTTGTGGGGGGAGGGAGAGGGCAAAGTTTATTTGTTATCTCTACGCCACAGGGAGTACGTACTAATACCGTATGGATAGATAACAATTATTTTATATGGTGATATTATATGCAGTTATACGATATATCATTTATTATATAAATTATATATAATTATATGGTGATTGATTAATTGATTAATTAATTGTTATACGATGACACATTTGACAGTTTTTTACAATTTTTTGTACGATTGACGTCATATTTAAAAATTTCCATTTTACCGAGTAAGGCAGATGACACAGATCACGTGCTGAGTGATGTATTTAAATTTCTTCTTAAATTCATTATTCTGTCTGAATATTCATGTGAATTAAATTCAGTTTCAACTGGATAGTTTATTTGACTATCTGGTATAAAATTTTTTTTGATAAATTTATACAATTTTTCATCTTTATCAAAATTTTCTTCATCTTCTATGAGGCGGGCTTTTAATAGTGGGGTTTGTTCATTATTTAACCAGTATTTATTACCATTTAAAGAGTATCTTAGTCCACTGTATATTCTTTCATTAAATGTAGTTGAATTATTATAAATTTCAACATCATTTATTGAATCAAAATTTCTAAAATTGTAGTAATCACCGTATAGTAAACACATTTTCAAGTCATATATTAAATCACCAATTTTAATAAAATCTTTAATTGCATAATTAAGCTTTATCTTACTTGAATTTAAATTTTTAAAATCTTTAACTGAGAATGAATTGTATTGTAGTATTGCAAAAAAAATTAATTCATAGCATAAAATCAAATTTTTAAGTTTAGTTTCATTCAAATCGTTGCTTATTAAATTTATTAGTTTTAAAAAATTTATTAGCATGTCTTGCCAGTAAGATGCAAATATAATTAGTTTAATACTGAGGAATTTACCAACAGGGTTGAATTTTTGCAAGTCTTGATAAAAACATTTCCAAAATATAGCCAAGTAGTATAGCGATATAGTTACCGTTATATTATACACTATAGTTGTATAAATATATGCATTATTCAATTCAAAATTATTGATTTCATACTTATTAATAGCACTTGTTATTACTATAATAAGGTATATTATTGGTTTGATATATACATACTGTAATATACATCTTTTAATGATTAAAAAATCTTTTGGATTTGATATGTTTATTGGTTTTAAAATTAAATTTATTGGGAATGGATGTTTAATTGGTGATTTATTCATACTGTTTTGTATTATATATCTTTCTCCACCTAGCATTAATACTAGTAATTTATAAAAAGTATAAATTACAAATGCTTCATACATCTCTCTAAATGGTTCTATGTATTTGTTTAAATCATCGTTTAGTACTGATGTATAACAACTTGTAACAAATATTGGTATTATAACTAGTATTCTTACTATTAATCTTTGTTCGAATGGTTTCTTATAGTGATTTAAATGTAAGTATATTGCTGTTAATCCAGTAATAAATGATATTAAACTGGTAATACCACTTGTTAGTATCCATATGTTCATTACTTGTCCATTGTTTAATTTATTAACAAGTAATAATGTATACATTTTGATAACAAAATTGATAAGCATTAGCAATTTTATGTCTGTTTTATGGTGCGCTCATTGCATTTTTTAAAAATTTAAACATTCTTTGTCTTTGTCCTTTTTTTTTATATTTCTTATCAATTAGTGGGAATCAACGATGATTTGGTTTAAATTTCTACTTATAATACTTCCAATTGTTAATAGTAGTGGTATATCAATTCATTTATCAATTGCTTCAAGAGTTATACCGTATTTACCCATTGAAATAACAAGTAGTGATCAATTTTTATCTTCTTATCTTGCAGGGGCTTTCCATCCAGATGCCTTTTATGACTGTTTTGATAGATCAGTAGCTGCTGAAGAGTCACATTGGCCTCCATTCTTATTAGAGTCTATCAATCACTATAATTCAATAACCGACAAGTCCTCTCCAGTGGCAATACAGTTGAAATCTTTTATATATGGTGTTTTCACCCATCAGATTGCGGATGTTAGTTGGCATAGTCTATATAAATCTCAAGGATTATTACAGCAGTTGAGTATTGTTGAATTTAATGGTAATACATCAGATGCACATGCATTTTTAGATTCAGGTGGTGATTTTTTACTACTTTCTAAACAATTTCAAAATTTAAATAAAGAGTCAACTTTGAAAATTTTACAATTTTATTCAACTTCTTGGACGTTACCAGATTTGAAAATATTGGAAATTTATAAAAGTTTAGGTTATCAAATTCCAATATCTCAACTTAAACTTTGTATGTTGAGAGGTTATACAGGATTACAAGCTGAAATTACATCAGTTTTATCTTCAGATGATGAATCTTCATTGTATTATTCTTTAACATCTCCTTTACTTAAAGAAATTATAGATGATTATTACTATGGTGGATTGAATGAAATTGTCATTTCTATTCAAAAATGTTTGAAAGGATTGGATGAATGGTTTGCAAATGATGATTTAAGTAATATTGATCCTTGGTCAATTTGTAATGTTTTCACAAAACATGATTCACTATCTTTACAAGAACAACAACAACAACAAATAGATACCCCTTTACATATAGAATCCATATCTGATGATATTGTATACTTATCCACTTTCAATGCCAACTCACAATTTGGATCTTCTTTTGAATTCATTGGAGAGTCACTTGTAATTGGATCTCCATACGAGGAATTATCTGGTTCGGTGTATGTATTGGATCTTAACGATATCTTGAGATCTTCCCCTCCTTTAATAACAACAACTCAACAATTGTCATCCATTAATGTTAAGTACCCCAATAGATTTGGTTACTCAATGACTAAATGGGTAATTGATGGTATTGAAATATTGGCAATATCTGAACCTGGTACATCATCGATTAAAATTTATACTCAAGGTGGTCATAAATTAACCGCTGTTATATACAATGATGTTGCAGCGTCTGATAATGGTTCCAGTGGTGTCAAACAACTTGGTATGTTACTAACTACCAATGATACCAATGGAGATGGGATTGACGATTTAATAGTCGGGTCAATGTATAGCGATAGTCCAAATGGTTCTTATCAAAGAGGTTACATAATGGTTTTGAGTGGTTCTGTGTTTAGAACAGTCTTATCGTCTTTACCTTTGGATAGTGATACTATCTACTTGAACTCAAAACAATTTGCTGTTAATTCGTACCAGTTGGTTGAAAATTCATTCTTGTCAGACCAATATGAACAATTCGCTACTTCTATTACATTCACCAAAAACTATACTTTCATTGGTGTCAATTCTCTTGGATCCGTCTTAGTCTACTCTAAAGATGGTACTTATAAACAATACATATCTAAAGATTCTAATTTGGTATCTTTAAATGGGAACCCCGAGTCATATGCATCCAAAAGAATACCTTCCAAAGATTCTCATTTGTTTGGATTCAACTTTTTATTAGCTGGCTCTTTTGATGATTCCACTGATTGGATTTTGGTATCTGCAAGCGCAGAGACAAATGGATTATGCATCCTTTGTGGTGCTGCATATTTATATATAGTATCAAACGAGGAAATAAAATTAGCCTCTAAGATTCGTCCTATAGCAACATCTTCAAATAGATTATCTTACTTTGCTACAAAAGGAGTCCATTTCAAGGCCAATACTGGGGAAGTTTTAATTTCAAGCGATGGTTATAATGGAGGTAGAGGTGCAATCTGGCTTGTTGATATAAATCACATACTTAAAATGTTCATTGAAAATGGATACCAATATATAATTGAAGTTGACTTGCAAGATATAAATGAGTCACAACAACATCAACAGCAAGTACTTAATAAATACGTGCCTTATCATGGGAAACTTTTAGTTTCAGGTCCTGAAGGGTACGGTTATACTGGATTTGGGAAATCTTTGAAAATATTTGATTTCAAAGAAGAGACATATTTGGCTGTTGGAATGCCATATTTTGGTTACAGTGAATTACTCAGTGATAATGGGAAACTTATAGGAAAAGTGGCTATTTATAAATTATAAAGTGAGAGGAAACTACAAAAGAACAACATTTTTGCATTTTATATAATTGTAATACCTCTTAATATACTTGCTATATATACTTTAGTTATAATTACCGTTGTATGATTCGTAAAGCTTAGCAACAAATGAAATACTAAATCCACTAATAAAGGAAACTAAAACTCCCTTACCAAGATAAGCAGCAGTATTTTGAAAACTCGATCTACCTTGTACTTTATATCTCTTACCTTTTCTCTCTCTTCTTCTTAACTGAGTTTCTAACTGACCATTCAACGAAGGGTTGTTTTTAGTATCTGTAAATGGCCTAATTTTTTCAATACGATAAGCTTTATTACCCTTGATAGCAGGTTTCTGTGGAGTATATTTGTTATTCTTCTTCACTGGTGAAATAACCTTCTCAGACTTACGTTTAACTTCCTTTGACTTCAACTTAGTAGCCTCTGAGTGAATCAGCTTAACTGGTGGCTTGACTAAATAGTCATTTGGGAAGTTTCCTTTAGGTTTCTTTCTAAAATTAGAGACATCGGTTTTCTTATCTTTCCCAACTGAGGAATTAGAACTTCTAACTTCAATAATCTCTACATCATCATCATCTGAAGCTACCATTTTTTTGGTCGAATACTTGTTTATTAAAGAAGCTGATGTTACCATTTTTGTATTTGTTTTGGAATTGCACAGTATTGAATTATACTTACACACTCTACAAATAAACATAATCAAACAACAGTTTCTTTGCATCCATTGTATTATATATACTTTTCCTGTTTACAGAGAAAATTGGCAAATAACTAACGATTTTTCTTGCTTCAAGTTCTGAAACAAAATGATATACTGTTATAAATTATGGAAATAATAATATGATACCAAAATACGATGTATCATATCTATAACATGAACCTTTTGCAGGTGTTTCAAAATTGTTTGAGATATTACTAAATTTTTTTTCTTATATTTAATACAGTTTATGAAACAAGTCTTAAACAAATATTAGATTTGATACAAATAGAATGTTTTTGAAGAATGAGTTTTTGCTAAATAGATTAAGCTAATATACACTTTTTATGACTAAATAAAATAAACTTATAGAAGGAAGAGACATGGAAAATACAAATGAAACGGAAAAAGCAAGCAGTAAAAAATTAAAAATTAACGTGGTAAAAAAACATAATGGCATAAAGAACTTATAAATCTGTTAAAAGTTTAATGAGAGTGATGTCTGTGACCACTTAAACTTCTTTTAAATGAGTCAACAAAGCTACCATCTCTCTTAGTGAATGAAGATTTTAGGTCCGGGTAGTTACATCCGACATCAACTTCTGAGTTTTGGGTGTATGCAAAACAAGTAGTACCTGAAGCACATTGCATCTTAACCCATTTACCAAAGTTACAGATAGCTAAAGAACCGTCTTCAGTACAAGAAAGTTCACCTTCATTTGAACATGAATCGGCTGATCCTAAGTATAAACCATTTCCAAAGTTAGTGTTCATACATTTAGCCTTTTGAGCACCACTTAAATCAGAACAGTCTTGGTAAGAACTAGTAGTAGTAGATGAAGAAGCTGAAGAAGAAGAAGCAGTAGTTGATGTTGATAAAGTAAGAGTAGCTAAGGTAGTTAAAGTATTGAATTGTGTAGTTGTAACAGGTGCTTCTTGTGTAGTTGCTGGTTGAGAAGGTTGGGATCCATTAGGAGCAGTCAAAGTAATAGCATCTGGAGCAGTAACTGATGATTTAACAATTGGTAAGGTTTGAGCAACTTCTGGAACTTGAACGGATGGTTCTTCTTGAGCTGAAACAGTGGTTGGTTCAGAAGCAGTCATTGGTTGAACTTGAAGAACAGTTTCAGATGTGGTTTCAACTGGTGATTCTGAGGAAGATGAAGAAGAAGATAAAGAAGAGGAAGAAGAGGCGGAAGTAGTTTCATTAGTTGGTGCAACTTCTTTGGTTTCCTTAGTTGAAGTAGAGGAAGTGGTTTCTTTAGTTAAAGTAGAGGAAGTGGTTTCCTTAGTTGAAGTAGGAGAAGTGGTTTCCTTAGTTGAAGTAGAAGAAGTAGTTTCCTTAGTTGAAGTAGAAGAAGTAGTTTCCTTAGTTGAAGTAGAAGAAGTGGTTGAGGTAGTTGATGGAGAAGAAGTGGTTGAGGTAGTTAAAGTTGAGGTAGTTGGAGTTGAGGTAGTTGAAGTAGATGAAGAAGAAGTAGTAGATGAAGAAGAAGTAGTAGATGAAGAAGAAGTAGTAGATGAAGAAGAAGTAGTAGATGAAGTAGAAGCAGTATATGAAGAAGAAGATGCAGAAGTAGAAGTTGATGGGAAAGCTTCAGTTAATAAACTCTTAACAGCTTCAACATAGTTTTGACTATCTGAAACATCATTGGCGAAACCTTGTGATGCATCCCATAACATAATACCACCAAAGTTGCTATCGTTGCTTTCGATAGTATCAGAAAGAGCAGAAGAAACAGTGTCGATATCAATGTAACCGGTAGTAGCAGCACTTGATCCACCTGGTAATCCAAGGAATAATGCAATGTCAGAATTTGGAGATGTGTTTAAAGCGTAATCAGCCCATGTATCCCAGTTGAAAGTTTCATCAACGTTACAGTAATTGTTATAGAATTGGATGAATGCAAAATCAACATCAGCATTGGCTAATAAATCACCAGTTGATTCATCTGGGTAAACACACTGTGGAGCAGCTGAAATATAGTAATCTTTTGAAGTATCTTCAGCATAGTAAGTTCTTAATTTCTTAGCTAATGCGGCATAACCGGTACTGTTGTTGTTTTCAATATCAAAGTCAAAACCATCAAGACTAACGTCACCAAATGGTCTGTTGATATCGTCAGAGGAACCAGCACCAAACATTTTCCATAAAGTACCAGCAAATTCTTCAGCTTCTGAATCTGAGGAAAATCCGTAATCACCAGTACTACCACCTAAAGAAAGTAAAACCTTCTTACCATTGGATTGACAAGTTGTGATATCAGTGGCAATAGTATTACATTCAAGTAAACCATCTGAAAAAGTATCTGAGCAAGCACTTGCAAAGTTTAAAGTTGGGACTGTATCACCTGGGAAAACAGTCATGAAAGATAATAAAAAGATGTCAGCAGCATCACTTTCACAGTAGGTAGCTAAACTTTCTTGAGATCCGGCAGAAGCTTGACCCCAGTATAAAGCAACATTGGATTTTGATTTTGCATTGAAAGTAGATGATGAGCTAGCTAAACCCGATAGTAAAACTAATGAGCTAGCGATGTTTTTAAGAATAGAAGTAGGTAACATTGTGTATATATTTTATATTATTATGATTTGTGTCTATTATTGAAATGGGTATAAAAACTTATTTCTATTGATAATTGTATATGATTTAAATAAATGAGTGTAATTAAAGTTGGCTTTTTATATAAAGAAAAAATCTCCTGGACTTAATTCTTTGGTATAATAGTTATATTTTGTGTAATTTAAAAGAGTGTAGTAGTTTAGTTTTTTTAAAAGAAAGAAAAAGGATTAGTTAACCCAAGTAGACCCATATGAGATACAATGGAAAGTCATCACTTTAAGTAGTAACTGAATCTTAGATCAATTATGATTTGAAGCATATTTCTGGTTTTTTTTTAAATTCTACAATCAGCCATTTCTGCATATCCTGATGGCTGCTCTGAATTAGCACACCTCTTCTAGCGAAGAGAAAAAGACGATGGTGGTCTAGAGCTCAAATTAATCCAGATTAATCGTGTTACTAGGGTCTTTCCATTAACAAATTCTTAATTGAGAAGACTGAAAAATTCAGCCCACCAAATTGGAGGAGTGGCATGGGCCTCAATGTATCCCAATTGGGATGGATGCTGCGCCGCTGTCTAAATAAATATATACATCCAGCCATTTTAGCTTTGTGTGCGTACCCATATTAGTCAAAATCGCGACCTTAAATAAACTTTTTCCACGCTAATATTATAGTATATATTATTTTGGATCATAATTAATGCGAATGGGGAAACAAGGTGTTTGATTTTAGATGCATAATTGCCTAATTGGGAATATCACATATTATTCGAAATGCCTTTTATAATAGCTCTAGCACCATAGATGCGTCAACGTAACCTCATCACATCTATTTAACAATAAAACTCAAACCGGCGACTAACCAAAAGAATACCTAGCTATAGTTCTTATTTGCCATAAAAAATATTAAACCGTAGCCTACTAGTTTCAGTTGAGTTGGAAATTATACAAACCCCCAAAACAAAAATATAAAGCCTGTCTAAAATAAATGATAATCTTAGTCAAATTGTTGAAAATCGTGATACGTACATATGGATACACAAATAACGCACAATAGAACGTTTATAGACTCTATGATATATGTCCAACAAATGTATGATAAATATACAGAGACTTATGTTTACTGATCCTCCTAAATCAAAGTATATATGTACGAGAAGTGATTTTCATCTCGTCAAAATTTAATACAACTGGCATGATAGCTACTCGAGAAAAAAAAGTTTACTAGTTCATACATTTATGAAATTTTTTTTAATTAATAATAACTAGCGAGTGAATTTTTACGTTAATATTTTGATAGGATTAGTTTAAATTAAGGTTTTATTATAGACGAGAAAAATGTTTGGGTCACGCCCAATGATCTACCATGAGTGAACAATTTCATTTTTACCAAGTAGGATGTAGAATATAAGAGTAAACTCTACTTCTAATTTCTCTTGTACTTTCATCAGTATCGTTTTTAAATAGAGGAGACCATTGTTGTAATTCTACAAACTCAACATCAAAATCAAATTCTTCAGCAGCAACTTTGAAAAAATTAAGATCTGCTTCTAATAAATGTGGTCTATGAGGTGAAAATGGGACTAAAATTTGTCCTCCAGTTCTTTTAGTATTCAAATCTTTTAATGGAGTTATTAAATCTTTACAACATTGTAATAATTTAAGATGTTCAGTATGATTGAAAATGACGTCACTTAATATTATTAAATCAAATGAGTCTCTATTGACAACTTGTAATTCTTTTCTTAAATTTTCTGTTTCATTCCCCCATATATATCCTCTAGCTATACAATTATTTCCACATCCTTCATTGTTATTAAAATTGAATACAATATTCTCGACTAATTCTGGATCTGGATAATCTGTACCAACAACAAATGACGCTCCTAACGATCCACATAGTACTGATGGTAAAGCACCCCCAGCACCAACTTCCAATACCGTCTTTCCCTTGACTAGTTGATCTGAGTGTGTCTCTATATAGTTTGCCAAGTATTTCGCAGCATGTGTCAATATGTGTCCATACAATGGTGAAGCTCCAATAAGTTTTATTTTTAAAATCTCACCACTTGTCGTTTCGTAATCTACCGTTGTTGGCTCTGGTGCTTTAGGTCTAAAATCTTCAGGCTCCTCAAACAGACCATTATCTATGGATATTTCATCATCTGACATTTTCTTCTAGTATAATTTGTCTATAAATTCTACATATATTTGATCTCTATTTAAATAAATATTTAAAGAAATATATTTAAACAGAAATAAAATAAATTTTTCAAAATTTAAAAAATTGCAAAAAATTGAAAATCGCCAAAAAGAAAAAAAAAAATCCAAGACTATTGCGTCGATCGTCCTAATATTTATAAAATTTAACGTAAACAAAACGTACACGTACTGAAAAATTTTAAATATTTTCCATACTCAAAAGATAATATACATATAGATCAAGATTTACAAGTAATTTAACCAGAACATCAAATAACTTCAAAACCACATAGAAATAGATAACATCATGTCTGAAATATCAAATAATAAAGAAACAACTCTTTGGAAGACAACCATCAAACACCCTGATTGGTTTTATATCTCTGTTAAATTGTAAGTATCTCATCTCTTAACTATAACTTTCTCAATATAAAGATTACTAACATCTCATTAACTATACTATTAATTTAGACAAATAGATCCAAGTTCATCAATAACGGATATACCTACTATGGATTATATATCTTGGAAAACTCTCATTACCAAGTCACTAAAAGAATTCTATGGAGTCACTGGAGAATCAATTCAATATGACATACTGAACATCACAAAAGAACAAGAAAATAGAGCTATACTGAGAGTGCCCACAGATGATAAAGATATGCTACTAAATTGTTTAGTGACAGCCGTGCTAAAACTGGATTTGCTAGGATTATCAGACGTTGGTGGATACATCAAAATATTAGACAAGAGTCAATACTTGGCTGGTGTTACAGGCCCTGATAGATTGAACTGGTACTAATACTGTTACTAATCGAATACCAAACATATTATAGAGGTAGGTGCTATATATACTAATACTATAATACTAATGAACTATATCCCCATATCAAAGGGCCATCAACAAATTACATAATCTCAAATATAAAATTACACGCAAAATCAATCAATATTACGTAATACAATATTAAAATAAAAAAGCAGAAAAAACCACAAAAAAAATTGCCCTTTGTACGATTTTTTGCTTTTTGGCCTGATCAAACAAAAGACTGATGATATACTTATATATTAATTATTGTGATTGAACGTGAAGTTTGTAGTGTGTTCAATTTTATTTTTTTCCTTTGTTTTTGCTGTTTTTTAAAGAACTATAATTGTGAAATATCAATTGGTATTTAAAGTTTTATTTGCATATAGGCTGAGCACATTAACGTTTTAATTGTTCTACTCAAGCAAATTTGGGCTCTATCTATCTTACTTGGTAGGCGCTTTTTATTAGCAAGAAATTCTTTTTTTATAACTTTAGCTAGTCATTTCAAACAAAACATATCCTTTCTCTGTACTATCAATTGACTAAATTCACAATCGAGGAAATATATATGCAAGAAAAGCATTAAAGATAACAAAATAGAAATAAAATTCAGATCTGTATATTATTACTGGAAAAGAGAATATATATAATTGACAGAAAAAGAAAATGATTTTACCTTCATTTATTATATCATTTATTTGTCTTTTATCCTTTGTGTATGCGGATAACAACACTTCAACAGAATGGTCACCGAAATTGATTAAAAATGAATTTGATTTTATTCAATCCATTTTATATTTTGATGATTCACCGGTTATTTTGATGCATGCTGGTGCCGACGAGGTTAAAATATCTGACGACAATGGATCTTCATGGAAAATGTTAGAATTTGAAGATGAAGAGGGTAATAAAATTAGGCCTGTTTCAATTGAGCTAGCTGATAATGATAGAAGTCTTGGGTTTGTCATTTCAAGGTCTAAGAGACAGTTCTATACAACTGATGTAGGAGCTACTTGGAATCACTTTGACCTTGAACTGGATGGTATTTATACTGGTTCAGTTAGTGTTAATTATGCAGACAAAAATTTAATGCTTCTCAATTTTGAGTCTTGTAAAGATGATGGATGGCAACTACATTGTACTGAAAACTGGTACATATCCAAAGATAGATTACAAACTCCTCCTGTCAAAATAGATTTAGAAAACTTAAGTCACTGTGTTTTTACAAAATCTAACCCTGTATTTAAAGAAGGTCCGGACTCAAAAATTTTATGTATTCAAAGAGAATTTGATTCTTTTGGGCTAATTAAAAGTAGTAAAGTTGTCTCTTCAGATGATTTTTTCAAATCAATTGCAATTTCTGCTAACCCTGAATTATCAGTCTCTCATATACTATCATTATCAGTTGTTCAGTCTTTTATAATCGCTATTATCCAATCTGATAGATATACAACTGAAAGTTATGTAGATTTTTATGTTTCAAAAGATGGGGTTGAATTCAGAAAAGCTTATTTTGAAGACCAAATTAGAAACTGGATGTACTCAGTTTTAGATTCATCTCCTCAATCTTTACATATTTCAGTCTATGGTACTATAAGTTCAATGGATACAAACCCCTCTGCTGACATTTATCAGTCTGATTCTACCGGTTTATTCTTTGATAAAGTATTTGGCGATATTTATGCAAATGTTTTTGGATTTTCAGAAATTACCAAAGTTCAAAACATTGACGGTATATGGATTGCAGCCCATAACGAAGGTTTAGACTCTAGAACTCATAGACCTAATGCAAGATCTAAAATCTCATATGATGACGGTAGAACTTGGTCAAACTTGAAAGTTTCCGATGATGAAAACTGTAAAGGTGATGAAGAATGTTCTTTAAATTTATTATGGTTAACTGCAAGATCACCCAAAGGTACAGCTGTCACCTCACCAAGTCCAGGTATATTAATTGGAATGGGTAATACAGGAAAGTTCATATCCCATGACTACCATGACTACAGCACTTTTGTATCTAGAAATGGAGGATTAACTTGGAAGAAAGCATTTGCTGATGAGGCAAGTATATTTGCATTTGGTGATTTGGGTAATATTATTCTTACAATCCCAGCCTCATTAGGTGTCTTAGTGGACTCTGGTGCCTCACTTCCTCATGAATTACGTTACTCCCTTGATCAAGGTGACACCTGGAAGTCAGTTGATCTTGGATTTGAAGTCATTCCTCTCTATATTCTCACTGCTATTGATGGTACATCACAGAACTTACTTTTAGTAGGTGTTGATCCAGCTAGGAAAAAAGAAGTTACTGTAGCTGTTGATTTTTCTGGAGCATTCGATAGAGTATGCACAACTGATGATATGGAAGAATGGTATGCCAGAGTTGATCCTGAAACTTCCGATCCTATATGTGTTTATGGACACCGTGAAAAAACTTTCAGAAGAAAACAGAAAGCGGAATGTTTCTTAAATCAATTATATAAGGATATCGAAATAGTTGAAGAACCATGTACCTGTTCAATATATGACTCTGAATGTTCCTTTGGGTTCCTTAAGAACACAGAAGATGTATGCGAACCAATATTAACAATCATTGCCAATGAGTACTGTCAAGGAAAAAATTCAAACAAAGAAATAAAGCTTACTTCAAGAACCATGATTCCAAATAATGTTTGTATACCTAAAGGTGGGTATAAGGTGGTGAAGGATGATACTACTGTCAGTTGTAAAGAAGCTTTATTATCTCAAAAATCATCTAAAATTTCAGCAAAGGTGACCGAATTTAATGAAAAAATTGCCAATTATCTTTATTTACCTCCAGATTTAAATGACAATGGAATTCCAGATGAAACACTACTAGTGTTAACTGAAAATAAGAATCTTTATATTTCATTTGACGGTGGACTTAAATTTGATATTAATATTGACTTGATTGATACCCAAGGGAAGATCACCGCTATTTTTGGGAATCCTTACCACCCAGACGTTGTTTACGTTATTACAAATGATGATAAATTATACTTCTCTATAGACAGATGTTTCAGTTTTGAGGCTGTCAATCTGCCATCCTATTTTGGTAAATTGAGTTCCTCAATGATGAATTTCCACAAAGGAGACAGCAATAAGATTATATTATATACCGAATCTAACTGTGAGAACCGATTATCACCAGATTGCAAAGTGAATGCTTTATACTCATCAGATAAGGGTAGAAACTTCACAAAACTTATTGACAATGTGAGATCCTGTAGTTTCACCGGCTCATTCTTGAATACTAAAGAGTACCAGGTGGATGAAAACTTGATTACATGTGATCAGTTAGTAGCCGGAGGACAATACTACAGACTTGTTTCATCTTCTGTTTATTTCCAATCTGAGCCTATGGTTCTATTTGATAAGATTATTGGATCCACTGAAAGTGGTCAATTTATCATTGTTGCCCGTTTGAACGATGACAACTCCTTAACTGCTTTTGTTTCAGTTGATGGTGTCAATTATTCCGAAGCTAAATTTCCACAAAATGTCGAGGTGACTACACAAACTGCATACACAATTTTGGATGTTAAATCTGAACAAATTTTTATCCATGTTACTACAAACTCAAACACAAACTTCGAGTATGGTGCCCTTTTGAAATCAAATTACAACGGTACCTTATATGTTATGTCCGAAGACAATGTCAACCGTAATACTTATGCCTTTGTTGATTTTGAAAATGTTCAAGGATTGGAAGGTATTTCATTGGTGAATGTTGTTGATAATGCTGAAAATGTCAAATCCATGGGATCCTCTAAAGAGTTGAAGACAAAGATTACCCACAATGATGGCGCTGAATGGTCTTTATTAACACCACCTGCTATTGATTCTACAGGAAATAAATACCCATGCACTGGTAAATCTCTTAACGAGTGTTCATTGAATTTACATTCTTACACAGAAAGAGATGATCCAGTTAGAGATACATACTCTTCTTCCTCTGCAATCGGTATGTTATTTGCACTTGGTAATGTTGGAAAGTATTTATCACCAATCGACGAAACAGCTGTTTTCTTCACAAGAGATGGTGGTATTACCTGGAAAGAAGTTGTCAAAGGTAAATACATGTGGGAATACGGAGATCAAGGTACCATTCTTATCTTGGTGAAGGAAGGATTAACAAACAAGATTCTTTATTCATTGGATGAAGGTGATAGTTGGGAAGAACACATTTTCAGTGAGAAAGAAGTGCACGTGTGGGATATCGCCACCGTTCCTTCTGATACTTCTCGTAGATTTTTGTTGTTGACTAGAACCGAGTCTAATACAGACGCATCTATCGCCATTGACTTTACCGAGGTTCATGAAAGACAATGTTACCTAGACTTGGATGACGTCTCAAAATCTGATTTCGAATATTGGACTCCAAAGCATCCATTCCAAGCTGACAACTGTTTATTTGGACACGAAGCTCACTACCTTCGTAGAGTTCCAGAAATTACCAACTGTTTTATTGGTGGTGCACCATTATCTATAGGTTATAGCAGATTAAGAAACTGTTCTTGTTCGAGACGTGACTTTGAATGTGATTATAACTTTGCCATGTCATCAGACGGTACTTGTAAGCTCATCAAAGGATTGAAATCAATTGATACATCATTAGTATGCAATAGAGATGCTGATACAATGGAGTATTGGGAACCAACTGGATACAGAAAAGTTCCTATGAGTACCTGTGAAGGTGGTTTAGAATTGGACAAATGGATCTCTCATCCATGTCCAGGTAAAGAAACAGATTATGACAAAAAACACAGTACTGGTCTACACGGTGTTACTATTTTCTGGGTTGTTGCCATCCCTCTTGTTGCCTTTATTTTTGCGACTGTATTTGTCTATGATAGGGGAATCAGACGTAATGGTGGATTTTCAAGATTTGGAGAGATTAGACTAGACGACGACGACGATTTACAATTGATCGAAGAGAACAATGTCGACAAAGTGGTTAATAAAATTGTTCTGTCTGGTGTTTATCTGTTTGGTCTCTTAGTTACAACAAGACAAAAAGTTGCCACTTTCTTGAAGAGGGGTATGTTCTCAAGATTTGGAAATAGAGATGATCAAGGATACTCAAGATTCAATTCTTCATTTAATGATAGAATTATTGACGATGAAGATGAATCTTTATTCAGATATAACAACGATGACGACGATGCTCGTGAAATTGATAGCTTTTTAGAACATGGCTTATCTAGTGAGATAGGAGACGCTGACGACGATGAATTTCAAGACGACTTAAGAATAGAGGAAAATCCAGGGCCTAGTGCAAATGATGAGGAGTTCAGAATTGATGATGACGATGGAGATTTGGGCTCCTCTCGTTAAGTATAGCATGGTTACATAAAAGATAATAACTTTATTGCTCAATTTTTTATTTACTTGTTATATATATATATTATATACAATTACTATTTATTTACTTGTTTTATTCTGAAAATCGAAATCTGATTTTGTTTATAGAAGAGTTAAAACAACACACAAACATTCCAATTAAAGAAATATACCTATATACGTACTGTTTGTACAGATGTACACATATTTTCAAATTTATTCGTAAAATTTAATTAAATTTAAGACGATCGACGATCGTCCTATTTGTTTTGCAAATTTAAAAAATTGTTCAGCTCAGAAATTTACAAAATCGAAAAAAGAAAAATTCAGCAGAGTAATTATTGATGTTTAATAAGACAGCCCAAGTGATAACTGATACTTTAAATTATCTTATAAAACATGCCTTTATGTTATATAACTTACCACTAGGAATATAATACTCTTTACTCTATAACAGACCCCCGCGAAATGCTAAGAATTATAACACAGAGAAGGCTTACAAGCCAGTTGCACAATAACACTTTTGGAGGATTATCATTGATAACCATGACAAGATCATACTCTACTGAAAAACCTATATTGAGACCTTCTTCTTCATACACCCAAAATATAACCGAACAGCCAACACATATATCATCAGAAAAACAACAAGAAATCAATGAAGCTGAAGCTAAGAGTGATCGTGAGCAAGTGAATAAAGCTTTGAAAAGAAGATCAATTAGAATGTCTCTATGGCAAATGTTACTTATCACCTTTATTGGATCATCAGTTTTGAATGTCATGAGAGAGAAGAACTTCCAAGAAGAAGTTGAAGATGCGTACAAATTAAAGTTCAGATTATTTGACCGTATACTTGCAGACTTGCAAGAAGAAAA
Source organism: Ogataea piceae (assembly GCA_030567815.1). Lineage (NCBI taxonomy): Eukaryota > Fungi > Ascomycota > Pichiomycetes > Pichiales > Pichiaceae > Ogataea > Ogataea piceae. The sequence goes on along the minus strand of JAJLSX010000076.1, from coordinate 4,749 downwards.
ATCAGCAAATAATGGGGTGAAGATCACCGTTGAAGAAATTGAAGAACAATTATCTGGTGTTAACGATAGATTCGAAGTTTTGTTCGGTAAAGACAGTAGAACTAAATTCGATGGTTTAAGAGGATTAAAGACAACTGTGTCCGATGTTGAAGATAATACAAAGAGCGAGAAATTAACGGCGTTCTTATGATTAAGGTAACCTAATTTATATAGAATGGTTTATATGTACATAATTTGCTAAATTTTTTTGAAATTTTTTTAATTAATTTTGAATCTAAAATAGATATTTTTTTTGATAAATAATGTAATATTTTAACTGAAAAAAAGAGCGCTAGATAAAGAAAAGACAAGATCATAAGAAAATCTCGGTTGACAAGAAGAAGAAGAAGAAGACAAAAAAAAACCTTATATTTTAATCTACTTTATTAAGATTAGAGTTTTTTGTTTTTTCAGGAGAAGAATGAACAGATGCATGTCCTCCAGTTTGAAGTGAATTTGCACTATTCATTAAATTGTTATTTTGTTGAGATTGACGTTGAGCTTGATTCAGGTTGAGAGTAGGACTCACTGGATGAGTATTAGGAGACCCGGATACAGATGTAGATGTTGGTGCTGACACAGATCCTGTGTAAGATGCATTGGATTTCGATCTATTATGTGATCCTTGATCTGTGCTGCTAATAGATATGTTTGAAGAATGCCTCTGAGCAGTTGGAGATCTACTAGAGTAAGGGGACAGTGAAGATCGTGATGTACCGGGTTGTGATTGATCTCCAGTTACAGAATTTCCTGATGCATTATCTCTTGACATTTCATTTTCATTACTACCAATATTACTACTATTGTTATTTTTCATGTTGTTATTATTATTGTTGTTGTTATTGGTATTGGTATTGGTATTGGTGTTGGTATTAGTATTGGTGTTGGTATTGTCATTGGTATTGGTATTTGTGTTGGTATTGGTATTGGCATTGTTTTTAGTAGTGTTGGCGTTGGTATTGGTACTACTACCATTACTACTCTGAGAGGAATCGTTATTTGCTTTATCTGTGTTTCCGCCACTTGTAGCATTGGGTTTGCTGTTGGTGTTGGCGGCGGTTGTGCTGGTGGCAGTCGTGGTTGTGGTGACATTAGAGTTAACATTCGAACTAGGGCTAGCACTATTGCTGGTACTACCATTAGTAGTGTTATTACCACTATTACTAACACCATTATTTAAAATGGAATTGTTACTAGAGTCACTATAATCTCCGAGTAATCCTGGAATATTTCTTAAGACACCATCGATTTTTTCTAAAGCGTCGGCTGCAATATCGAAACTTTTAGAGTTAACTTTCAGTATCCATCTATAATCAAATAAGTGTTGTTTATAAGTATTTGCCTCTTCCAATGAATCTGAAGTGACATATAAAATAGTGGCAAATATACCAATCAAAGCAAAATTATTGACTGCACTAGATTGCCAAAATGACTGGATATGTTCTGGTTTTAAATCTCTTGCAAATTCAATTGAGGCTGCTAATCTTGTCTTTGCTGCATTTCTACAAACTTTGACTAACTCTGGAGGAGGAGGATCTTTTTGAGTATGTAGACATGATATTATACGACGATGTAATGTAATTTCAACAGCGAAATAAGCTAATTGTAAATAGCCATTTGATGTAAATCTACGAGGTTTGACAGAAACCATCTGTAATGCTTTTGGTAGTGAGTGATACCAATTTCTTAGTCTTAATTGTAAAGGTTTGGCAGATGTTAAAACTTGTTCAATTGAAATGACAGTTTCCATACTATGCATAGTAAAGAATGTATCCATAATTTCACTTAATATTTCACTTAATGATATCATTTCTTTGAATAAAGCTTCTCCATTTTCAAAATCTGCAGATCCATCTTTTAATTCACTCATTTCACTACCCTTTTCTGGGAAATCTTCAGCGGAAACTTTTTTAACTGACCAATTACTACCTTCAACGATATGACTTGGTCTAGATTCAACTAATGATGACCATTTATCTTGTGTATAAACTGCCCATGCTAACCTTCTTCTAAGACCTCTTTCCCATTTAGGTAATCTCCAATTGGCACAGTCAAGTCCAAGTCCCAACTCTTCAGCCAATGCCACTATTTGTGAACATAATAACCATTTATTATCTTGAGATCCGCCAGTTCTACATTGCATCAATAATAAACCTGCTTGAACTGCACTTAATTTAGGTCTTTGAATCACATCAGAGAATGTTTTCAATGCAAATTTATGTAAAGAAACAACATTAGGTTTAGGAAATTGGGATAAATGAGGATCATAGTCCCACCATTGAATTGCTAAACAGTACATTGCAGCTAATAATGGCGCACCAAATTCTCTATGTGTTCTAGAATATTTTTCTAAAACCACTTTTTTATGCAAGATGGGGAAAGAAGGATGAACGGTTCTAAAATAAAGGTCAATTAATGCTTGACCATGTGGTGCAATATACCTCTCCACTGAATCTGCATCCCATTCTGATCTTTCATATAAGTCTTCAGTAAAATCATCTCTTAAAGTAAATTGAATATTTGCTGAAACTTTCCGTATTGAATTTTGTTTATTTAATTGGAATTGATCTATCTTGTCCAAGTTAATTCTTTCTAAAAAGATTGGATCATAGATCGATGTTGGACCAACATAAAAACTCGATCTTGGATATTGTAAACTTAAGGTTTTTTTCAATAATGAGTGTCCAGGCATAGTTGCATAATTTTTAACTGGTAATGTTTCACGAATTGGAGTATCTGGTGGAGGAACTATCGATGGATCTTCAAATTTCATTCTTTTCAGAGTTTCTGATTCAGTTGATGACGAACCTCTTTTCAGATTTGAATTTGAATCTTTAAAAGTACATTTCAGTCCTTTATTTTGACACATTTTACAACTTGCCGATTCTGGTATCATAACACATTTTATTTTCCTTCTTCTACAGTGATCACATGGTTTAACTTTAGTTCTTGGTTGTGGTGGTTCATTCTTCTTTGAAACTTGTTGTGATCGCTGCTGCTGTGTTTGTTGTTGTTGTTGTTGCTGTGCCTGAGCTTGTGCCTGTGCCTGTGTCTGTTGTTGCTGTTGTACTGTTTGCTGTTGTTGTATCTGTTGGTGAATTAAAGTAGAAGCTTGATTTGGACTTAAAGCTGCATTTAAAACACTGGCATTGACAGGATTGATATAGAATGGGATGGTCTGTTGCAATTGTTGCTGTCCAGCATCTGTAGAAATATCAATTTGTGACATTAAAGGTATCTGTTGCTGCTGTTGTTGTTGTTGTTGTTGCTGCTGATGTTGTTGTAACAAAGCTGGAAATTGTTGTTGCTGTTGTAATGTCATATTTGCAACTTGATGTTGCTGAGGACTTGGAATAACTTGTTGTTGATTAACATAAGGAAGAACAAAATTCCCCGGATAAGGTATAGCAAAAGGTTGTGGTTGTTGTTGATTCAATGCATTTGGTATTGGACCCATAGATATTTGTCTTTGATTCTCATTAGAAGGAGTTTGAGTTCTAGTTTGTGACTGTGGAGATTGTATCTGTTGTTGATTTAATAATGACTTTTGTGTACTATTATTGTTATTAGTATTGCTAACATTATTATCGTCATCTACTTCTTTTACATGAACATTAGATTTATTATCACCTGTATTGTTACTATTATTAGTATGATTGTTATTATTTCTAAAATTTATATTTTGGGAATCAATTAATAAATTTTGATACTGTTGTAATTGAATGGCAAAATCTGCAGGTGAAGCTGGAGTTACCACTGGATTCATCGGAGAAATCATATTTGAAGCACTTGGAGGAATAAACGGAGTTGGATGATTAGATGATAGATCCATTTGTAAATTTGTATCATTCAAAAAATTGAAATCTGCAGAATCTGTCCAATTTGAATAGTCAAAATTAAAATTTGTAGTTGAACTATTGTTGCTATTCAAATTACTACCAGCATTGGGACCATTTAACTTATTATTATTATTATTATTATTATTATTAATATTCTTGTTATCAGACTTGCCTTGATTCTTAAGATTGAGCTTCTTTTCGTGACTAGACATTATATATAGATATATATTCTATTTCTTATTGAACTATATTTACAATTGTGTGGTAGGTATTGAACAAGAAGGGAAAAAGAACAATTAATTTCTATATGCTAAGAAAATTTATTTGTTTATATCGTTAGTCGGTTGATTGAAATTTTGAAATATATCAAACCGTAATTGAACTATATAGTAGCCACTTGAAATAATTGAGCTTTTATATACTTAAATCAAGTGTATAAATGATAAGATATAAAACAACTCAAATGGGATTAAAGATGTCTCTTGTCTTGTCCTTTTGTTTAAATTTACTTGTTTTGTTTTCCTTTTTTTTTTTTCTTTACTTTTTTTTTTCTTTGGAATTTTTTGTTTTCTTCTTTAGAAGTCTTCCCTTTGAGATTTAATTTTTACCAGGGGAAAATTAGAGACAAGAGAAATTACCGTGCGCGCTTGAGTGAGAATATAAAGGTAAAAATAATTCCCCGTAAGAAGCCATCGCGTGATTTCAAATTTTTAGTTCCAACCCCCCCGTGGAGAGTTTGAAATTCTTTTTTTTTATATTTCCCATGCATGGCTCCGTGGTATTATTATAATTTGACAAGAGGAAAGGGGAAATAAATGGGGGAGGAGGAGGAGGAGGAGCGGAGGGAGGCAAAAGAAAGTGCGGGTTGGAA
>JAJLSX010000075.1:0-59582 GCA_030567815.1 Ogataea piceae | reverse complement strand
TAGCTCCGCAAAACGTTCACCCCCTGTTTATATCCCATTCCTCCGCGTTATATAATTGACTCTCTATCACCCCCTCCACCCTCCACAGAGAAACCACCACGTTGATCTCATGGCACACTGCAGTCCCATTAAATATGCAATTAGTTATCAACTTAATATATATTACTATATTTCTATGATATACTATAATATAATATATAATCCACGGCCATATAATGTTATACACCTCACTTTTAATGACAGCGCTATACAAATTTATATATATATATATAATTCGCACATAAATCTTTTTTATCTCATACTGCATAAGCTTTGAGAAAGTTACTGCACCCCGTGCATCAGCTCTTTTTGTTACTTGAAAATCTGATGATGAATTTAAACAATATCGATTTTTATCATGCCATGTTGTTTATTATATAATAATAAGATTTTGCATTAATTTTGTATTTTTTGGATTTACAGTGTAAATCACGGAATTAAATAATTATAAACTTATTACTAAATTTTTTATGGATACACATTTATATATAATATTGGCGATATTACCGGCACTCGGGATGAAAATTGTGTATTTATTATTTAATATATTTATATAGTAATTAAATTATTATTATATAATAATATATATTTGCATATGATGATATTTATAGGTATAATATTAAATATATGTATGTTTTTTTGTTAGTATTTTTCTTTTATTACTTTTTCTTGGTTATTTTCTTTTTTGATTTGATCCCGTGAAAGTCAGTTCGGATGGAAATTGTATGATTAAAATGACCATTGTACATGAAGTGTAGGATTATCTAATTTTGATAATGGTGACCCCAATCTGCATATGTTTATTGTCGGCTATCATATTTAATATATTGTTTAAATTATCTGGGGGTGGGGGTGATATACGTATTTTATATATATATATATATAATGTAATATCTAATATAATGTTTATATCTATATAAGTTTCGTGGTTTTAAATTGTCATTTTAGATTAATTTAAATTTATATAAATACAATTTTTAATACAATTGAGTAATAATATACAAATATGTCAATTAGAGTAGACCCTGAAGACGAGCCTGTACTTCAAGATTTTGCAAACTTGGCAGAAGAAGAAATTCAACAACTTGCTAGGGAACTAACTCATACTTCGATAGCATCATCAACTTCAGATGCAGATGGTGGTGGTATTCAATTATTTAGTACTAGACTTTCAAGAGAGTCTACAAGATTATCGCAAGTTTCAGCTGATGGATCTTCACCTTTTGAAGGTTATAATTCAAAATTAGATCCTGATAGTGATGATTTTAGCGCAAAACATTGGATTAAAAACTTGCGTGTTTTACAAGATAAAGACTTGGATTATTACAAACCTTATAAATTAGGCGTTGTTTATAGAGATTTAAGATGTTATGGTAGCGCGGTGGATGCTGATTTTCAAGGGGATTTCTTGAACGTTATGGAGAAATCAGTTAGAGCTACCATCAATTTCATTAGACCTTTTGAAAAATCCTTTGATATTTTGAAACCAATGGATGCATTAATCAAACCAGGTACTTTAACCGTTGTCTTAGGTAGACCTGGTGCTGGTTGCTCAACACTTTTGAAAACAATATCTGCACAAACTTATGGGTTCCATGTTGATAAAAATTCAGAAATTAGTTATGATGGATTATCTCCAAAAGAAGTTATTAATAATTATAGAGGAGAAATTATTTATAATGCTGAAGTTGAAACCCATTTCCCTCATTTAACAGTTGGTCAAACTTTAAATTTTGCAAGTTTAATGAAAGTTCCTCAAAATAGAATTAAAGGTGTTCAAAGAGAAGTTTATTCTCAACATTATTCAAAGGTGAGTAGTAGTAATTTTTTTCCAATTTTGATTTTCCCTTTCTTTTTGTTTTACTAACATTTTTATAGGCATATATGGCAATGTTTGGCTTGACTCATACTTATAATACAAAAGTTGGTGATGATTTCGTCAGGGGTGTTTCAGGTGGTGAAAGAAAAAGAGTTTCAATTGCAGAGGCTGCTTTATGTGGAGCTAAGATTCAATGTTGGGATAACTCTACAAGAGGTTTAGATTCTGCATCTGCTGAGAATTTCGTTAAATGCTTGAAACTTCAAACTAATGTTTTAGATATCACTTCAATTGTGTCTATTTATCAATGTTCACAAACAACATATGATATGTTTGATAATGTATTGCTACTTTATGAAGGTAGACAGATATACTTTGGTGATAGTCAAGCCGCTAAGATTTTCTTTGAAGAAATGGGTTATGAATGCCCTCAAAGACAAGCAACAGCAGATTTCTTAACTTCTTTAACATCACCTTTTGAAAGAATACCTAAGAAAGGCTGGGAGAATAATGTCCCAAATACACCTGCTGAATTCGAAGAATATTGGAAATCTTCTCCTGAATATGCAGCTTTGTTATCAAGAATTACAGAGTACTTGAATGAAATTAAAGCTAACGAACAACAATACAAGGAAAAAATATTAGAATCCAAAGTTGCCAAACAGGCTAAACATTCGAGACATAGAGAACCTTATACAGTTTCATATTGGATGCAAATTAGATATTTAACCACTAGAGCTTTCCAAAGATTGAGAAATAATTTAAGTTTACCAATCTTTACAATTTTTTCAAATTTTGTTATGGCAATTATAAATGGTTCCATTTTTTACAATTTGAGTAACGTCACATCAGAGTTATACTATTTTGGTGCTTGTCTTTTCTTTGCCTGTCTTTTCAACTCGTTCATGTCATTACTAGAAGTTTTTGCACTTTATGAATCTAGGCCTATAGTGGAGAAGCACAAACAATATGGATTATATCATCCTTCAGCCGAAGCTGTTGCTTCTATCATTAGTGAACTTCCTACTAAATTCTTCACTTCAATGGCTTTCAATTTAACTTTGTATTTTATGGTTAACCTTAGAAGAACTCCAGGTGCATTTTTCATTTATTTCTTACTTGGATCTACTGCAACTTTGATGATGTCGCATTTATTTAGAACCATTGGTTCTTGTACTAAATCTTTGTCTCAAGCAATGACACCAGCATCTGTTCTAGTTTTAGCTATGGCTGTTTATACAGGTTTTGTGGTTCCTACTAACTATATGCTAGGATGGAGTAGATGGATTGGTTACATAGATCCTTTAGGTTATATCTTTGAAGCTATGATGGTCAATGAATTTGCCGGTAGACGTATTGTTTGTGACTCTCAAGTTCCTTCTGGAGGTTCGTATGATTTAGTCCCCTCGGCAAACAGGATTTGTTCAGCTGTTGGTTCTATCGCTGGAGATGATTTTGTCACTGGTGATAATTATCTAGCAAAATCATTTGGTTACTACGACAGTCACAAGTGGAGAAACTGGGGTATCTCTGTTGGTTATGTGGTTTTCTTCTTGGGTACCTATCTTGCTGCAGTTGAGTTAAATCCATCTGCAAGACAAAAGGGTGAAAAAATTTTATTTTTGAGAGCCGATCTTCAAAAGAAGAGAAAACTTTTGGTTGCAAGTCACAATAAGGATGATATTGAATCCTCAGATAATGGTGAAAAACCCATTTCTATTTCTGCCTCAAACTCAACCCCTAACAGTGAAGACTCTACTGGTATGACATTAGCTACAGGTTCCGATATTTTCCATTGGAGAAATGTTTGTTATGATATTCCATACCAAGGATCTATAAGAAAATTGCTTGATAATGTTGACGGTTGGGTGAAACCAGGTACTTTAACTTCCTTGATGGGTGCATCGGGTGCTGGTAAAACAACTTTATTAGATGTTCTAGCTGACAGAGTTACTTTTGGTGTTGTTTCTGGAGACATGTTTGTCAACGGCAGAATTAGAGATAGAGCCTTCCAAAGATCAACAGGATATGTTCAACAGAGAGATTTACATTTAGAGACATCAACCGTTAGAGAAGCATTAAGATTTTCTGCATATTTAAGACAACCACGTAGTGTTAGCAAAGAGGAAAAAGATTCCTATATTGAAAATGTTATCAAAATTTTGGAAATGGATGCATTTTCAGATGCAGTTGTTGGTGTTGCTGGTGAAGGTTTAAATGTCGAACAAAGAAAGAGATTGACCATTGGAGTGGAACTTGCCGCTAAACCTAAGTTGTTACTTTTCTTAGATGAACCAACATCAGGATTGGATTCACAAACTGCTTGGTCAATTTTAGCCTTAATTAGAAAGCTTTCTGATGCAGGTCAAGCAATCATGTGTACCATTCATCAACCGTCCGCCATGCTATTTTCCCAGTTTGACAACCTTTTATTGTTACAAAGAGGTGGTCAAACTGTTTACTTTGGTCCTATTGGTAAAGATGCTAAAACTTTAATTGATTATTTTGAGCGTAATGGGTCCAAACCATGTCCACCTGCTGCAAATCCTGCTGAGTGGATGTTAGATGAAATCGGTACAGCTCCTGGTACACACGCAGATCAGGATTATCACCAAGTTTGGAGAAACTCACCTGAATATCAAGAAGTTCAAAATGAATTATCTAGATTGAAGGAAGAATTATTAAAAAAACCAGAACTTGAGGTTGAGAACAAAGAATCCTCCTATGCCTCGGGGTTATTGATCCAGTACAAGGAAGTTACGAGAAGAGTCATGCAACAATATTGGAGATCACCATCATATATATGGTCCAAGCTATTGTTAGTTATTTCAACAACATTGTTGAACAGTTTTACTTTTTTCAAGGCTGACAATACAATTCAAGGGTTACAAAATCAAATGTTCTCTATATTCATGTTTACAGCATGTTTTGGTACATTAGTTGAGGGTATGTTGCCATATTTTGTCTCCCAAAGAGATTTATACGAGGCAAGAGAGCGTCCATCAAAGACTTTCAGCTGGGTTGCGTTCATTACTGCACAAATTACTGCGGAGATTCCTTGGATGATTCTCTGTGGTACCGTTGCCTTTTTCTGCTTCTACTATCCTATTGGATTCCAGCGTAATGCTGAATATACAAATGATACTTCTGAAAGAGGTGCTTTGTTTTGGTTATACTTTATCGAATTCTTCCTCTTCACTTCAACTATGGGACAAGCTTGTATTGCTGGAATAGAGATTTCACAAAATGCCGCAAACTTGTCGACTTTATTGTACTCTTTAAGTTTGGTGTTTTGTGGTGTCTTGGCTACAAAAACTTCTTTACCTGGATTCTGGATTTTCATGTATAGAGTTTCACCTTTCACTTATTGGATAGGAGGAATATTGAACACTGCAGTCGGTGGAGCTGACGTTACTTGCTCAAAGAGTGAACTTTTACAGTTTGAGCCTTTGGAAAATACCACTTGTTACACTTACATGAAGGATTATATGGCAGTAGCTGGAGGTTACTTAGTTAGTCCTAATGTTACATCTACTTGTGAGTACTGTAAAATGGCGAAAACAGACGTGTTCTTGGAGTCATTCGATGCTCTTGATTTTACTAGATGGGAGGACTTTGGTATCTTTTGGGCTTACGTTATTGCAAATATTGCGGCAACAGTTTTTATTTATTGGCTTTTCAGAGTTCCTAAAAAGACAGATGTGTTCAAACATTTCAAGAGTAGGCTTCACGTTTGGAACCAAAAACTAAGATTCCAGAAAAAGCCAAATGTTGAAAGCACTTAATAACGAACCATAGCTTTAGACTCTCTTTTTTTTTCTTTTTTGTCGACTTCATATTTTTGTCTTCCTACTTTTAACTATATGTTCTATATATTCATCTATACATGTTTTTCTTTCACATGATGTGAAATAATTTATAATTTATAATTCATTTTTTGATAAAATAACAATCGTTGTATACTTTAGCCGCATAACTTCGAGGCGAGTATATAAAATTTAAAAAGTGTGGCGAGTGAGTATCATCAGCCCAAAAGATGTTTATGTAAACAAAAGAATTTATTAAAGTGGGCTAAACACGCTAATCATGTAAAGTTAGATAAAATCAACAAACAGTTAAATAGTTGTGTGTGTTTTTGGAGGTAATAGTAGTTGTTGTATAAACTATTCAGATTTGTGTAATAATTTAGCCAAAAAATAGAGAATATAAATGGATTTCGAGCAACAACTTCAACTTAGATTTGCATTAACAGAAAGTGTAAAAGTATTACAACAACTAAATTTACACCATGGAGCAAAATGGTCTAGTGAAGCACTTAATGGATTAATTGAATTAGATAACGATAAAAAAGTGGCTGTATTTCAGCAACTTCAACGACAACAAATGTCTCCAGTATCATTTCTAAGTCAGCCAAGTCTTCAAGAAGAATATTTAGTATTTTCAGAGCAAGATAAGATTTTATTAGCCAATTCATATTTCAACTTTAAAGAATTTGACCGTTGTTCCTATGTTTTAAAAGATTGTACAAGTTCTAGGGCATTATTTATAAATTTATATGCAAAATATTTAAGTGGTGAGAAAAAGAAAGATACAACTGGAGGAATACTCGGCCAACAAGAAACTAAAGCACAAAATTCAAACTTGACACAGATACTGAAAGCATTGCAAAATCATAAGGAATCACTTGGTAATAAACTTGAGGATCCATTCCTTTTATATTTGCATGGTTTGATAGCCACAAAACTACAAGAAAATTCATCAGCACAAGATTATTTTTACCAATCTTTAACGATATACCCTTTCAATTGGTCATGTTGGGCAGAACTGATAGCAAGTCTTTCAAGTTTCAGTGAAGCATTAGTTTTACTCAATAGATTTACTAAGAATTCAAAATTTATGGATAATAAACTTTTCAGTATAATGTTACTATTTTATAAAATTACCATAAATCAAGAATTTTTTCAACCATTTTCAGAACTTCATGAGGATCTTGGTGTATTGCTCGAAATATTCCCAAATTTTAACTACCTTAAGATCCAGAAAGCTTTAATATCATATAATGCATTGGACTATGTAACGGCAGAAAATATTTTTGACAATGTTCTTCTCAGTGATCCATTGAGATTGGATGATATGGACACTTATTCAAATATTTTATACGTTATGGAAAAGAAACCTAAACTTGCATTTTTAGCTCAATTTGCCGTGGAGATTGATAATTTCCGTCCTGAAACCAACTGTATCGTGGCTAACTACTACTCATTGAAGTTTGACCATCAAAAGGCAATTATGTATTATAAGAGAGCATTGGCATTAAATCCAAACTGTCTAAGTGCGTGGACATTGATGGGACATGAATTTGTTGAATTAAAGAACTCGCATGCTGCAATTGAAAGTTACAGAAGAGCTGTAGACACCAATTCTAAAGATTTTCGTGCATGGTATGGTCTTGGACAAGCTTATGAAGTTCTTGATATGCATTTATACTCATTGTACTACTATCAGAAAGCATGTGCTTTGAAACCATTAGATAAGAGAATGTGGCAAGCTGTTGGTAATTGCAGTGAGAAATTGGGTGAGTTTGAAGACTCTATAAAAGCATATAAAAAGGCGTTGGATGTCTCTGCTGAACTTGATCCAATGATTCTATTCAAACTTGCTAAACTTTATCAATCAGTGGGAGATACTCAAAATACAGCGATTTATATGAAAGCGTGCCTAGATGAAGAGATTAATGAAGGAGTGACAAATGAGACTGCTAGGGCAAGACTATGGCTAGCAAAGTATGAACTTGATAACAAGAATTGGCAACAGGCATATAGTTATGCATCAGAGATGACTCATGGTACATCACACGAAATAGAAGAAGCTAGAACAATAGCTAGAGAGGCGAGAGGAAAATTAAACAATTAAAAAATCGTAAACTATATATGTATATATATTCAAATATTATTCGTCAAATTGTTAATCAGTTGATATACATGTAATTATAGTGAAGATCAGAAGTAGATCGATATAGCTCATGAGTTAACTCTGCTGAAATATTATAGGGTAGATAAGAAAGTGTAGAGATGTAATGAGAATCACTAATAAAAAGTTTTAGTGCTTGTAATTTTTTTTTTTTTCTCTTTTCTATTTTTTTTTTTTCTTTTATGTTTTGAGGGACATTTGAGATAAATAAATCATAGAAAAAACAGTAAACAATATATATTTCTATGTTTATTATTAACACTCTTATAAGTTAATATTGAAACATAGAAGGTGTGCGGTTATAATATCTACAATATTTGGTAAGTTTGGTCATTAAATTTGAACTACGAATCAATTGGTCATAAGATTCAATTTTAGTAACTAACAATTTATTTATATTTTTTCAGTTGACTATTATAACGCAAGAATGCCTCTTAAACATAATCCTCCAAAGGCTCCTAATGGAGAACCACCGAATAAGAAACAAAGAAATGGAAATAGTAGTGGTATCAATGGATCCAAGGATGGTAAAGCATCAGCCCCTCCTCCACCACCTCCACCTGGTTTAAAGAGAAAAACTGCTCTTCCTCCTCCGCCCCCACCACCAAGATCAAAGTCAAGTAGATTACCACCTCCACCTCCTCCGCCTGGTTTAAAACAAAACAATCATTTACCATCATCTAAATTAAGATCTAATTCAAATGCAAAGTCAGATACCAAGGTTACTCAAAGAGATTTGGAGCTACGTACACAAAAATGGCTGCATTTACAAAAAAATAGATTCAAGGAAAGTGCAGTTCAAAAGGGAAAATTTGTCCATGCTGCAAAGATAGAAATGCCCCCGGAACATTTAAGAAAAATTATCAGTGACCAAGGTGACTTATCTTCAAGTAAGTTCTCTAGAGAGAAAAGATCTATTCTTGGATCTTTGAGATACATGCCACATGCTCTTTTGAAATTACTTGAAAACATGCCACAACCATGGGAACAATCAAAGGAAGTGAAAGTACTATATCACATGTCTGGTGCTATAACTTTTGTGAACGAGAGCCCGAGAGTTATAGAACCCGTCTATACAGCCCAGTGGGCCACAATGTGGATTCAAATGAAGCGAGAAAAAAGAGATAGAAGAAATTTTAGAAGAATGGCATTTCCACCATTTGATGATGAAGTTCCTCCATTGAATTACTCAGAAAGTATAGAAGAAATCGAACCAATGGATCCTATACAAATAGAACTAGATGACATTGAAGACTCTGCAGTTTCTGAGTGGTTATATGATCCAAAGCCTCTTCTTGACAGATTGGAATTTGTTAATGGTGAATCTTATAAAAAATGGAACCTTAATCTTGATATCATGTCCACACTTTATAGATTATCGACGCCCATTTTGAATGATATCAATGATCCAAATTACTTTTACCTATTTGATAAAAAATCCTTCTTCACTGCTAAAGCTTTAAATGTTGCATTACCAGGTGGACCCAAATTCGAACCATTATATAAGGATGAAGATCCAGATAGAGAAGATTTTAATGAATTCAATTCATTGGACAGAATTATATTCAGAAAACCAATTAGAACTGAGTATAGAGTTGCTTTTCCATTCTTATATAACTCATCCGTGAAGTCAGTTGAACTTTCATGGTACCACTTCCCTAACAGCCTATTTATCAAGAACGATGATCCTAATCTACCTCCATTTTTATACGATTCACAGTTGAACCCAATCAAACCAAAAACATCCATCACAAATATTTACGAATTGGAACAATTCGATTCTTCAACTGGTGATCTTCTAGAAGACGATATGGAAGACTTTGAATTACCAGAAGACTTTGAGCCATTCTTAGAAACTGAAGAATTGGCCCCAGAAGATACATACGATGCAATTCAACTTTGGTGGGCACCATATCCATTTAACCGTCGTAGTGGTAGAATGGTTCGTGCTGAGGATGTTGCATTAATCAAAGATTGGTATCTCGAACGTGCTTCTCGTGATGATCCAGTTAAAGTTAGAGTGTCGTATCAGAAATTATTGAAGACTCAAGTTGCAAATGAGCTACACAAGAAGACTCCGGCAAGTCAAAGTAAAGTTAGTCTATTAAAATCCTTAAAAAATACTAAATATTTCCAAGAAACTTCCATCGATTGGGTTGAGGCGGGAATTCAAGTTTGCCGTCAAGGTTATAATATGTTAAACCTTTTGATCCACAGAAGAGGTTTGACATACCTACATTTAGATTACAATTTCAATTTGAAACCAACCAAAACTTTGACCACCAAAGAAAGAAAGAGATCTAGATTTGGTAATGCATTTCACTTGGTGAGAGAGATTCTTAGAGTTATAAAATTATTAGTTGATGCACATGTTCAATATAGACTTGGTAATATCGATGCATTCCAACTAGCAGACGGTTTATACTATGCTATGAACCACTTAGGTCAATTGACTGGTATTTACAGATACAAGTATAAAGTTATGCATCAAATAAGAAAATGTAAGGATTTGAAGCACGTTGTTTATTATAAGTTCAACAAGTTGATTGGTAAAGGTCCTGGTTGTGGTTTCTGGCAACCAGCATGGAGAACTTGGATTTTCTTTATGAGAGGTATTATACCACTATTAGAAAGATGGTTAGGTAACTTACTATCTCGTCAATTCGAAGGTAGACAATCTAAAGAAGTTGCTAAAACAATTACAAAGCAAAGAGTTGATTCATATTATGATTTAGAATTAAGAGCATCGGTTATGCATGACATTCTGGACATGATCCCTGAAGGTATCAAGCAAAATAAATCAAAGGCTATCTTACAACATTTGAGTGAAGCTTGGAGATGTTGGAAAGCCAATATTCCTTGGAAAGTTCCTGGTCTTCCTGAACCAATCGAAAAAATAATTGAAAGATATGTGAAGGCTAAAGCTGATGGGTGGATTTCAGTTGCTCACTATAACAGAGAACGTATCAAGAGAGGTGCTTCTGTTGATAAGGCGGTTGCCAAGAAGAATTTAGGAAGATTGACTAGATTATGGATCAAGAGTGAACAAGAGCGTCAACAAAGTTTCCAAAAAGATGGTCCATATGTTTCACCACAAGAAGGTGTTTCTATGTATATGACTATGGTTCACTGGTTAGAAGGTAGAAATTTTGTTCCTATTCCTTTCCCTCCTATCAATTACAAACATGATACCAAGGTTTTAATTTTAGCATTAGAAAACTTGAAAGAAACATATCAAGGTAAGGGAAGATTAAACTCTTCTGAAAGACAAGAATTGGCATTAATTGAACAAGCTTATGATAATCCTCATGAGTTTTTAGCTAATATCAAGAAGACAATCTTGACTCAAAGAAACTTCAAAGAGGTCTCATTAGAAATGATGGATTACTATAGTCATATTGTTCCAGTTTATGATATTGAGCCCATTGAAAAGGTGGTTGATGCTTATCTTGATCAATATCTATGGTATGAAGCTGATAAGCGTGGTCTCTTCCCTAATTGGGTGAAACCAAGTGACTCGGAGATTCCTCCATTATTAGTTTACAAGTGGTGTCAAGGTTTGACTAATTTACATAATGTTTGGGATACATCTGAAGGTCAATGTAATGTTATGGTTCAAACTTCCATTAGCAAACTTTCTGAGAAGGTCGACTTTACATTGCTAAATCAACTTCTACGTTTAATCACAGATTCCAACATTGCAGATTATATGACTGCTAAGAATAACGTGGGATTGACATACAAAGATATGAACTACGTTAACCAGTATGGTTTAGTTAGAGGTTTACAATTTTCGTCGTTTGTTTTCCAATATTATGGATTGGTCATTGATTTATTGATCTTAGGGTTGGATAGAGCTGCAGAAATAGCTGGGCCTCCATCAAGACCTAATGATTTTTTGGAATTCACTGATTTACAGACACAAGTGGCATCTCCTATCAGAGTTTACACTCGTTATATCGATAAAATTCATATCTTTTTCCGTTTTACTTTTGATGAGTCGGAAGAATTGATTCAAGAATTTTTATCTGAAAATCCGGATCCAAACTTTGAACATATCATTGGCTATCCAAATAGAAAATGTTGGCCAAGAGATTCAAGAATGAAGTTGATGAGACACGATGTTCACCTTGGTAGGGCCACTTTTTGGGAAATACAAGGCCGTATTCCAAGATCAATTGGTTCTTTGGATTGGGATGATACATTAGCTTCAGTCTATTCAAAAGACAATCCAAACTTACTATTCACCATGTGTGGTTTCGAGGTTAGAATTTTACCTAAGTGTAGAATGGCTGAGAGTACCTCATCGAAAGAGGGAGTTTGGGATTTAATTGACGAAAATACAAAAGAATGTACCGCTGTTGCATATTTACAAGTGACCCAAGAAGATGTGGAGAAATTCAATAACAGAATGAGACAACTTTTAATGTCTTCTGGTTCCACTACATTTTCCAAGATTGCAAGTAAATGGAATACTACATTATTGTCATTGTTTACTTATTATAGAGAAGCTGTCATTGCAACCGAACCATTATTGGATGCGTTAGTTAAATCTGAAACAAAGATTCAAACTCGTGTGAAGTTAGGTTTGAACTCCAAGATGCCATCACGTTTCCCACCTGCAGTGTTTTATACTCCAAAAGAATTAGGTGGTCTTGGAATGTTGAGTGCGTCCCATATATTAATCCCAGCTTCTGATCTAAGATGGTCGAAACAAACAGACACTGGTATCACACATTTCCGTTCAGGTATGACTCATGATGATGATAGAATTATTCCAACTGTGTTTAGATATATAACCACTTGGGAAAACGAATTTATGGATTCTCAAAGGGTTTGGTCAGAATTTGGTATCAAGAGAGCAGAAGCAGAACAACAAAGACGTAGGTTAGCATATGAAGACCTTGAAGAGAGTTGGGATAGAGGTTTACCAAGAATTAGTACATTATTCCAAAAGGATAGACAAACCTTGGCCATTGACAAAGGTTATAGAATTAGAAAAGAATTCAAGCAATTTTCAATTACTCGTAATAATCCATTTTGGTGGATTTCTGATAGACATGATGGTAAATTATGGAACTTAAATGCCTATCGTACCGATGTGATTCAAGCATTGGGTGGTATTGAAACTATTTTAGAACATACATTATTCAAGGGTACTGGCTTTGAATCCTGGGAAGGTTTATTCTGGGAAAAGGCTTCAGGTTTTGAAGATACTTTGAAATTCAAGAAATTGACCAATGCGCAAAGATCAGGTTTATCACAAATTCCAAATAGACGTTTTACTTTATGGTGGTCTCCAACTATTAATAGAGCAAACGTTTATGTTGGTTTCTTAGTTCAATTGGACTTGACTGGTATTTTCTTACATGGTAAGATTCCAACATTAAAGATTTCATTGATTCAAATCTTCAGAGCCCATTTATGGCAAAAGATTCATGAAAGTTTGGTTGTTGATTTGTGTCAAGTTTTAGATAGTCAGTTGGATGAATTACAAATTGATAGTGTTGAAAAACTTCCTATCCATCCACGTAAATCATATAAGATGAATTCGTCATGTGCTGATATACTATTAACTAGTTCACACCAGTGGAATTGCTCAAGACCATCTTTGTTATTTGATACTAATGATCAAATGACTATCACTAAAAGTGACAAATATTGGCTTGATATTCAATTGAGATACGGTGATTATGATTCACATGATATTTCACGTTATACCAGAGCCAAATTTTTAGATTATACTGTTGATAGTACAAGTAGTTATCCATCAGCAACAGGTATGATTGTTGCTGTTGATTTAGCTTATAATATGTACGATGCATATGGTAATTGGTTCCCAGGTATGAAAACATTGATGCAAAATGCTATGAAAACTATAATGAAGGCTAATCCTGCACTTTATGTCTTGAGAGAAAGAATTAGAAAAGGTTTACAATTGTATCAAGCACAACCACAAGAAGCATTTTTAAGTTCTAGTAACTATGTTGAATTATTTAGTAATGACAATAAGATGTTTGTTGATGATGTTAATGTTTATAGAGTTGTTTCACATAGTACATTTGAAGGAAATACTGCTGTTAAAGTGTTAAATGGTGCATTATTTATGTTAAATCCAAGAACAGGTCAATTATTCTTGAAAGTCATTCACAGTTCAGTTTTCCAAGGTCAAAAACGTAGAACACAACTATCCAAGTGGAAATCTGCAGAAGAAGTTGCAGCATTGGTTAGATCCTTACCAAGGGAAGAACAACCAAAACAAATTATTATTACAAGAAAAGGTATTCTTGATCCATTAGAAGTTCATATGCTTGATTTCCCAAATATTTCAATTAGACCATCAGAGTTACATCTACCATTTGGAGCTGCACTTAAAATTGATAAATTATTAGATATTGTTAATACTGCCAAAGAACCACAAATGGTTTTATTTAATATCTATGATGATTGGATGAAAACATGTTCATCATTTACTGCATTTAATAGATTGATTGTTATTATGAGATCATTACAAATTAATTCTGAAAAGACCAAAATGATATTAAGACCAGATAGTTCAATAACAACTAAAGAGCATCACTTATGGCCAACATTAACCGATGATCAATGGAGGAAAGTTGAATCACAACTTGCAGATTTAATATTGGGAGACTATTCTAAAAAATATAACGTTAATATTAATTCGTTAACAGATAATGAAATTAGAGATATTATATTGGGACAAGATATTAAAGCACCATCGGTGAGAAGACAACGTATCGCAGAGATTGAAAATTCAACTAGAAAAAGTGCACCAGACGGTGCTAGTGATCAATTAACAGCAGTTAAGACTAAAACTGTTAATGCACATGGAGAAGAAATTGTCACTGTGACAACTACAAATAACGAACAAATGAAATTTGAGTCTAAATCAGATTGGAGAAACAGAGCTATTTCTACTGGTACGTTACACATGAGAACAAATAAAATATATGTCTCTTCGGGTGATTTAGCAGAGACTGACTGTTATGCATACGTTGTTCCTAAGAATATACTATCAAAATTCATTCAAATCAGTGATACAAGAACACAAATTGCAGGTTTTATGTTTGGTAAATCACCTACTGATAACGATCAAGTTAAAGAAGTTAGATGTATTGTATTAGTTCCTCAAGTTGGTGATAACCATCACGTTGAATTACCACTACAATTACCACAGTCTAAAATTTTGAAAGATTTAGAACCATTAGGATGGATACATACAAATCCATCAGGAAATGAAAATGAGATTGATGAATCCACACAAGTCTTATCACATGCTAAAATTGTGAAAGATTTCAACTGGAGTACAAAATCAGCAATATTAGAAGTTTCATTTACACCAGGTTCAATTACACTATCTTCATTCAATGTTACTAAGAATGGTTTTGAATGGGGTATTGATAATCAAAATGCACTAGGATCATCTGTAATGTTATCCGATTACTCTGAAAATTTCAGGAAAAAGACTCCAGTCATCTTAACAGATAGATTCAAAGGATTCTTTATGGTTCCAGATATAGATATCTGGAATTATTCATTCATTGCAAATTCATGGTCAAATGATATTGAATTTGACTTGAAATTGGATAATCCATTACCATTCTACCATGAATTACATAGACCAATCCATTTCAATGCATTTAATCAACTGGAAGGTAACGAAGAACTCGAAGCTGAACAGGAAGATGTCTTTGCTTAAATAAATAAATAAATGAAATTTGAAACCCTTAAAAAGGAAATGACACATAATTGTAAATTGACAGTAAAAAAAATTAAAAAAAAAATTAAAAAAAATAAAAAAAAAGAGAAAAAATTTTCGTTTCCGCCAGAATTTTGAAGTATAAAAATGCAGCAATTTTCTTACAACTTTTTTCTTTTCCATTTATTGTTGATCTTAATTTTAAAGTTTTTACTTTCGGTGAATCAAAAACATTTAACAGGGGGTATTTGCCACGGCGAAATAATGAAGATTGTCAAGTTATATTCGTTGCCATATTTAAAATAAAATATGTTTTTATAACCTCCGAGATGATATCACCAATCCTTTCAGGAAGTTCGAATTTTGTGAATTTAGATAAAATTTGGATGTCAAGAATACAGGATACATTTATATATTTATTGTAATTTTATTAAAGCGTATGTAGGGGTGGGTATATATATGTAGATTAAATTTAAACCTTATATTTGTATATCAAATTTTTTAAATAATCCCATAGAGTTAAAAATTTAATAAAATCTTGATAAGTTATTGGATCACCACTAAATCTTAAATTTTCATAGTGATTTAAGAAATCATCCAATACTATGAAATCAACATCTGGTAGTATATCTTTAACTATTGAAAATTTATGTGTCATTATCTCTCTTAAAGTTTGATTCTTGCTCACTTTAACTTGAAAATTTTTCTTCAATACAAGTAGATTCTTATACTTTATATCTTCACCAATTACTCTAATGACATTCTCATATATTAAATTATTTGGTAAATTTAGTATATTTTCATTTAGTAACTTGTCATTTAAGAAATTTTTATCCAATAATTTTTCATGGTTATAAGAGTGGAATAAACCAGGATGATTTATATATGTATTTGGTCTTGATAATCTCTTAATCTTTTCACAGCGTAATAACTCCGACGATATATAGTTTGATACCTCTCTTGGTATATCCTTTGATGTGATTGGTATGTATGGTTTCGGAATATCTTGTAAATACATCTTTAAAATTAAAATTCTAATGATATAAATAACAACAGATAGTGAAACAAATGCAGCACATGCAATAACTATAATAATTGCATTTTGAGCCAAATTATGTGAAGTTGTTGACCTTACTATTAAATCAATTGGTAATATAGAACTTAATCCAAGAAATACTATGGTAAATAAGAGTAATGATATCGAGTATAACCATTTGATTGCATTCTTTGATTTCTTACCAACTTTGGTAAATTTGATGGGTTGTCTAATTATATCTGTCTGTTGCTTTGACAGTACCGATCTTCTACGACGTCGTAGTATATTATTATATTGATCATTCCTAGGAGGAGTTGTAAATATCATTTGCGACATCTTCTATACTTATTTTGTCCCTACTTTATCAAAGTGTTACTGTTGTTGTTATTGTTATAAATAAAAGCAAAAATTTCTTTTAAATATAAACAGACACACAGCCCTCTTTTTTTTGTTTGTTTTTTTTTTTTTTTTTTTTTTTTCCCACAGAAATTTTTAATTTTTTTTAGTGAAAATGACAAAAGGACAAAAGGACAAAAGGCAACTGATAGTGGTATATAAGGGGGGAATAAGGGTATGGTTATTGGTAGTGAAGAGTTATGTGGTAAAGTTCAGTTGAATTTGGTTCACTATGCTCTGTGGACAAAAGTTTCAAGATTACCTGATGAGTATATCTTGAAAGGTTCAACAGATGGTTTAAATTACGAATATGTTTTACCAATTACCAAGTATACAAAGTTAACATTACAAGATATAGAGTCAGTTTTCACAAAAATTGAATCTATTGAATGTATTAAATTGGATAAAATTATATTGGGTATAGTTGATATTGATGGATCTATCGTTTATTATAATATTCATTCAGGGGTTAATAAACCAAAACAGAGTTAAAAATTTATATATAGTTATGAATTAAATCATTTATTGCAGTTGTTAATGATAATTTACAAGTTCCCACGTTGATAATTTTCAAATTTGTGTCAAATTTTGTCAATTTGGTAATTATATCAGGGTATTCATCTTCTGTGTATTTTAATATAAAGTTATTTTTCAAATCATCAATTAAATTGGTTTCCAAGTATGCAAATAGTAAGATTTCACTGGTTGAAATATTATCACTGTCAAATAAAAATGTAGTTGCATTTTCACTTAATTTATAATACTCTTCAAATACAGTCTTAAGTATTTCAATACATTGTAAATTTGTTAGTTTATTCTTTTGAGTAAGTATTGTCTTTAGTACACCATCGGTCTGTTTCTGTTGAACTTTACTTAGTATTGGAGTCTCTCTAATTTGTAATTCTCTCTCGTTCAATTCTTTCATCTCATCGCTATCAATTGGTGATTGATCAGTAGAGACACCGTATAATAAGCAAATCTCCAATGCTTTTTCTTTAAAATCTAATGGTGGTTTATACTGTAATGGGAAGGGGAGTAATTGTTTAAATAAACCTCTTGTATATCCTTCATAGTTATCTTTATTAACAAATAAATTATAACTTGTTAAAACATTCAATTTTTCAAGTAAAAATTCTATAAAACCTTCATTTAAAATATTATTAGTTTCATTCAAGTTGTACTGTTTAATCAAATATTTAGTAATTTGTTTATAACCTTGTAATTGTGTATCATTTTCCAATATTAAAAGTGGTAATTTACCATTGTTTGACTTGAAATAATTTGAATTTGGCTTTAATTCAATTGATAAATTACTACAGTAAAGTCTAATAAAATTAAATGTAGCTATAGATTCAGGATCAAATTGGGCAACGTGATGTCCATCACCCCATAGATAAACTTCCAAACTCATTTCACCTTTCACTGTTACTTACTGTTTACTTCTTATACCAATAGAAATTACCCATTAAAAGGATTAAAAAAAAAATCATTTAAAAAAATGACAAAGAAAAATTCAAAAATTCTGCGAATAAAAAAATAAATTTTTGTTTTCTTTTAAAATAAAATAAAAAAAGGAACACAAAACAAAAGACGAATTTGTTGTTGTTTTATCTCTCCCCCATTTGTTCTCTAATAATCAGTTAGTAATTAAACAAAGATGAGTTTAGAATCGAAAAAGAGAAAATTAGAAGATATTTCAATAGAAGATTTAAAGACAGATTTAAGTATAGATTATTTAAACTATTCCAAATGGCAAATTTTACTTGAAAAAGTTAATCAGACAAATGATTCAGATTTAATTGTTGAAACTTATGAATCGTATCTAAAGATATTCAAGAATGATGGAGATAATTGGAAGAATTATATTAATTTTGAATTGAAAAGGGATCAAAATGGTAAAGTTGAACAATTATTTTCGGCCAATTTACCACAGATTAACAGTGTTGAATTGGTTAGATTATACATTGAATACGTTAGAAAAATCAATAATATAGTGACAGGTGGTGAAGAATCAAGAAAAATAGTTAAAAAGGCATTTGATTTTGCCATTGATAAAGTTGGTATTGATTTCTTAAATGCACAACCTTTATGGAATGACTACTTAAATTTTTTAAATGATTGGAGTCCATTAACTGCAAATGATGCCCGTTTTAAAATTGAACAGCAAAGACAATTATTTAAAAAATTAATATCGACTCCATTGATAGACTTGGAGAATAATTGGAAACAGTATTTAACATTTGAGAATGAAATTAATCAAGCAACAGCAAGAAAATTTATCAATGATAGATCACCTGAATATATGAAATTAAGATCGATAAATCAAGAATTAATAAATGTTACCAAAGGAATTGAAAAAATAACAGTTAAAGGTGGAATTAATTCAATTAAACAGTTAGAAATTTGGAAAAATTGGATTAATTGGGAAAAATTAAATAAATTAAATTTATCGCAAGATTTATTAGATAAGAGGGTAAATTATGTCTATAAATTATCAACACAATACATAAGATTTCAACCTGAAGTTTGGTATAACTATACATCATATTTAATATCTAAAAGTTTAAATTTAGAAGCTTCAAGTATAATAAATAATGGATTATTAATAAATCCTGATAGTTTTTCATTAACTTTTATAAATTCAAATCAACATGAAAAATCTGGTAATATTGAACAGGTTAAACAGACATGGTTATTACTAATTGAAAATTTAATTAAAAAATATGATTTAATTAAAATTGATGAAAATGATGAAAATTCATTAAAATTATCAAAATTAATTGGAAGATCAATTACAAATGCATATTCTTCACTAATGAATTCTGTTAAAAGAATTTCAGGTACAAAAGAAGCTAGAAGTATATTTTCAATGGCTAGAAAATTTAAAGGTGTAACATGGCATATATTTGTTGATTATGCAATGATGGAATATAATGCAAATGATTTAAAAGTTGCATTAAGATCATTAGAATTAGCAATGAAATATTTTGGTAAAAGTTTTGAATTTATTGAAACTTATTTAAATTTTTTAATTTCACAGTCTGATTTAACAAATTCTAAAAAAATATTTGAACTTTCAATTGAAAATTTCAAAGATGATAAAGATTCACTGTTTAAAATTTTTAAAAAATTTGCCAAAATTGAATTATCATTTGGTGATGCAAATTCAGTTAAATTATTAGAAAAAAGATTTATTGAAATTTTCCCAGATCAAATGCCATTTGAATTAATGTCTTCAAGTTTTGAAGATAAAGATAATTTTAATCCAGTTAAGTTAATTGATCAGTATGGATTAGAAAATATTGAACAATTTGAAAAAATGTCAAGTAAGAAAAATGTTGAATCAAATATGCAATTAAATGAAACTAACAAGAGACAACAATTGGAAAGATTAGACGTTGATTCTGAAACACTTTCTCAAATAATTAAAGAAAATGATGAACCATTTACAATTAAAGATGAAATTTATAACTTATTAAGGGTATTACCAAAAGCAGAATACTACAGCGATAAACCAAGTATTTTTGATCCTAAAAAAACAGTTGAATTTTTCCAAAATATAAATATATAATTTATTAAAAATTATTAGAATTAGAGCTAAGTTTAATATTATTACTATCAGATTTAACAGTACCATACTTTAACAAGAGAAATGATTCTAAAATTTGAAAATTTCTAGTATTTGCCTTATAAGCAATATTAATAAAATCACCAACAATTGGAATTAAACCAATTAAAAAATCAATAACAACATTGAAAGTCATCTTTGATAATAATTCAACTGGTAATCCACCATCTATATCTCTTGCAGTTTTAACAATTGATAAACTTAAAATTAAATTAATTATATCACCAATAGCTGGTATTAATCCAATAACACCACCCCAACCAATTCTAATACCACAAATATGCAACGATAAATCTAATTTATAAGCTCTATTTCTAATAATTTTTAATATTTTTTGATCATTTAACGATAATATACTTGGAATATCTCTTCTCCTTTTAGATCCCTTTCTTTGCCAAAATTTCAATTCATCCTCAGGTATAATTACACTATATGGATCTTCATCTGTACTACCAATCCTAATAAGATTTGAAAGCCCAGTTTTTTGTAAAACAAATTTATAAATAATTGAACTCATAACTATATCCTATATATATATATATACTCCCCATAAATATAAAGAAATAATCTATAAAATAAAGTAAAAATAAAATAAAATAAAGTAAAATAAAAGCAATCAATAAATCAAATCCTCACATTTATAATAAAAATTAAAAAACAAAAATATATAAAACTGAAATCTTACACTGCCCATTTTAAAAAAGAAGAAAAATAAAACAGCAATCTTGATTATGTAATTACTTATATAATCAACATTCTTACGACAATACTGTTGTTGTTGATAAAGGCAGGGTGACATTTTTAGATCACGTGATTGATTTCTTTTTGTTTTTCTTTTCTCAATTTTAATAAATTCACGACTTTTGTGATTTTTTTCTGAAATTTTCAAAAAAAAAACAAAAAATTTTCATTTTTGTTTTGTTGTGGGAAAGGGGAGAGGAGGAGGAGAGAGACAGACACCATCAGAATTGAAAGATTTATTTGTTTGATCTTTAAGTAATTATTCAAAGAGATATTTATTATATATATATATATATATATTATCATATCATATCAATAAATTATAGAAAGATGGCTCCACCACACGTTATTCGTCCAGAGAATATCTTGAGACGTGCTGAAGATTTGATTGCAGTTGAACAAAAAGATGCTGCTTTACAAACTTTATACGATTTCATTACTTCTAAAAGAACAAGATCTTTATTACCAGTTGATTTAGAACCAATTGCAGGTTTATTTGTTACATTAGCAGTTGAATTAAGAAACGGTAAATTAGTTAAAGATGGTTTACATCAATTTAAGAAAAATGTTCAAGCTAATGAACTTGGTTTAGTCTCTGTTGAAAATGTTGTTAAGAAATTTTTAGAAGCATCAGAAGCTAGATTAGCTAGTGCTCAAAAGCAAGCTGATAATGTTGCAGCAGCTGCAGTTTATGATGAATTCCATGATGAAGAAGATGAAGATGATGAATCTAGTCATATTGGTATTTCACCAGAAGATATTTTAATGTCATCAGTTTCTACTGATGATACAAAAGATAGATCAGATAGAGAATTAGTTGTTCCATGGTTAAGATTCTTATGGGAAGCTTATAGAAGTTGTTTAGATATTTTAAGAAACAACTCTAAATTAGAAGTTACATACTCACAAGTTGCATCTCAAGCTTTTAACTTTTGTGTTAAATATTCTAGAAAGACAGAATTTAGAAGATTATCAGAATTATTAAGAATGCACTTGCAAACAATTTCTCAAAAACCAACTTTCAACAAGCAAATCATTGAAAATCCAATTGATTTATCAGTTCCTGAAACTTTACAAAGATACTTGGAAACTAGATTTACTCAATTAAATGCATCTGTTAAATTAGAATTATGGCAAGAAGCTTTCAGATCAGTTGAAGATGTTCATACTTTAATGACAATTTCAAAGAGACAACCAAAACCAAGTGTTATGATTAATTACTATGAAAATTTAGCAAAAATATTCAGTGTTGCCGATAATGATTTATTCCATGCTGCTGCTAGACAGAAATTCTTTGGTTTATTTGTTCAATCACCAATTGCCACTGAAGATGAATTAAAACATTATGCTTCATTACATTTATTATCTGTCTTGGCTGTTCCTCAAACTATTGATCAATCTTCAAGTATTGATGATAACTTAAAGAGAAGATCTTTAAAATTAGCTTCATTATTAAACTTATCAGTTATTCCAACTAGAGAATCATTACTTGAACAAGTTGTCTCTAGAGATATTTTAACTATTGTTGATCCAACATTAGTTAAGTTATACAATTTATTAGAATCTGATTTCCATCCATTATCATTTGCTTCAAATGTTAAAGATATTTTCAAATTAATTGATTCAAATAAAGATTATTCACCATATGTTAAACCATTACTTGATGTTGTTTTAAGTAAATTATTTGAACAAATTTCAGAAGTTTATGAAAATGTTAAATTAGATTTCTTAGTTAAATTAGCTACTTTTGAAGGTTCATTTGCTTTAACTCCATTAGAAATTCAAAATCAATTATTAAACTGTGCTTTAAATGAAAACTTATCAGTTAAAATTGATGATGAATCTAAGGTTGTTACATTTAGATCTAATCCATTTGATGAATCATTACCATTTACTACATCATCTACAATTACTAAATCATTACAATTAAGTCCATCTGAATTAATTAGATATCAATTATCAAACTTGGCTAAAACTTTATCTTCATCGGTTAGAATCATTGATCCATCAATTAAGTCAAATGAAAAATTATTAAGAGAAAAGACTTTACAAATTGCAAATGAAGAATTCTTACAAGAAAGAGAAGCTATTTACAACCGTGCTCAAATCTTAGAAACTAGACAAAAAGAACTTGCTGAAGAAAAACGTTTAGAAGCTGAAGAAGCTGAAGCTGCCAGATTAGAAAAATTAGCAGCTGCAAGAAGAGCTGAACAAGAAAGAGCTGAACAAGAAGCTGCTAAAAGAGCTGAAGAAAAGAAAGAAAGAGCAATTGAAGCAGTTAGAGCTGCTGAAAAGAAGAAGCTTATCTCTGAAATTAACTCCAAGGGTATTATTAGTATCGATATGAATGATGTTGAAAACTTAGATTCTGATAAACTGATGAGAATGCAAATGGATAAGATTGATCAAGATAAAAAAGCTTTAGAAGAGAAAAATAAATCTGTCTCTAGAAAATTCGATTACATTGAAAGAGCTCAAAGACAATATGAAAGATCAATGTTATTGAAAGAAGCTGAATTACAACAAGGTAAAGAATCTGAAGCTTATGAAACTATGAAATCTAAGATTGTTTCAAAGGCTAAGAAAGAACATGAAGAAGCTGTTCAAATTAGAGATAGATTAAAGAGAATTGTTCCAGATTTCCAATCATTTGTTGATGATTTAAGAAATAAATCAAACTCTAAATATACTGAACAAAAACAAAGTGCAACTGAAGAATTAGAAGCTGCTAAGAAGGAAAGAATTGCTAAATTCATTGCTGAAAAGAAGGCTATCTTTGAAGCTGAACAAAAGGCTAAACGTGATGCTGTTAAACAAGCAGCATTAGATGAAAAGAACTGGGAAGCAAGATTAAAGACCATGACTTTCTCTGAAAAACAAAAGTTAAAGAAAGAAGGTAGATGGCCAGGTATTCCAGCTGGTGCTGCTGACGCTTCAAGCCCAGCTCCAACTCCAGCTCCAATTCGTGCTCCAGCTCCAGCTCCAACTCCAGTTGCTGCTCCAGTTGCTGCTCCACCTGCTGCTACCGAATCTCCTGAAAAGAGAAGATTTGAAGAATTGAAGGTTAAAGAAGCTAGTAAGACTTTATTATTCAAAGAATTAAGAGAATTAAAGATGTTACGTGCTAAATTTGAATAAATCTTTTATTTATAATTTTATATATATCAACAAACAATATACAAATTACATTAAATTGCTTAATTATATTAACCATTCGTGTAAAGATGTACGTAATTTCAAGCTAAAACACGTCGCCAAAAATTTCTGTAATTTTTTTTTTTTTTCTTTTTCTTTTTTTGTGAATTTTTAAAAAAAATGCGAAATCAAAAGAAACTCCAAAATGTTTTTGTTTGGAATTTATTTGGCTTATTTTTGTTTTCTATTTATACATGTTTTTTTCCCATTTTTCATTCTTGATTAATATTAGTTTTTAATAGCGACCAAGTTACTTAATAACTGTTATTTATATATATAAACCAAAATGTCTACATTCTTTGATGAAATGAAAAGATCTTTCGTTGACGTTCCAGTCACCGATGGAAAGATCTCTACTTCAGAATTTTTAGAAGCATCTGAATCATTAGTTAAATTATTTGGTAAGTAGTTTATTTTGAAAGTCAAAGACAATATCAGTATATACTAACATTGTTCAAAAAAAAATAAAAAAAATTTATAGATTTATTGGGTTCATCTGCATTTTCTGTTGTTCAAAATGATATGACTGGTAACATTACCAAAGTCAGAACGAAATTATTGGCTTCACCAGATCAAGCATCAACTTTACAAGATTTAGTCTTATCTGAAGTCACCGAAAAGAAAAAGACAGCTACTCAAGGTTTACTATGGTTAACTAGAGGTTTACAATTTACTGCTGTTGCAATTCGTGAAACTGTTGATAGACCAAATGATGAATTAGCTAAGACTTTCACCGATGCATACTCAAAAACTTTAATTAAATACCATTCAATGTTAGTTAAACCAATTTTCAAATTAGCTATGAAAGCTTGTCCTTATAGAGCTGATTTCTTTGCTAAATTAGGTGCCGATCAAGAAAAAGTTTTAGAACAAATGAAAGCTTGGTTATCTGCTTTAGAAATTATTGTTAAGAACATTATAGAATTCTTTGAATCTGGTAATTATGGTAAAGGTTTGTAATTTTTAAATATCATCTTTTATATATATATATATATATTAATCACAATTATTCTAGAATTAAATTATTCGTCGTATAGCATGTAGCGAACAAACTGTCATGTACAGCATGAAATTTCGTTTAAGCCTCTTCTAAAATGAGCCACATTGACAGCGCCAATCAATAATATACTAGTAGTATATATATTTACAAAAGGTAATTAAATGTTATAACAATAATAATATTAATAGATAATAAAAGACAACAATAAAAAAAAAATTATAAAACGCATCCAATATAGTAAAAGAAAAATAATAAATTAAAAATTAAAAATAAAATAGTTAAACAAAACTTTTGGTTCTTTTTTCACATAATTTATTTGAATTTATGCTTAACAAACTACTTACAAGAAAGCTAAAGCAAGAGCAGCTAAAACACCAAAGGTTGAAGCAGACTTAACTGAAGCATCACCCTTTGAAGAGGATGAAGTAGAGGTTGAAGAACTAGTAGCAGAAGTTGACTTGGTAGAATCAGAAGCTGATGATGAAGAACTCTTGGTTGATGAAGATGATGATGAAGTAGTAGTTGAAGCAGTACAAGTGTATTCACCGTGAACGTAACCCTTTGATTCTAAAGTATCGAAATCATCACAGTCTAAGTCACCAGTAGAGTCTAATTTGAAACCACCTTTAACAGAAGTTAATTTTGGTAAAGTAACGTTAACTAAATCACCTTCTAAGATAACAGCACCACCAATAGACTTCAATTGAGCAAATTTAATTGATTCTAATTGAGTGTTGTTAATGAAAACGAAACCACCACCAACGGTACTTAAAGAAGAAAAGTCAACATCAGTTAATTCATCATTGTTTTCAATAGCTAAATCACCACCAATAGCAGTAACACCACTGAAATCTAAAGATTCTAAGTTAGATTCAAAGAAACCAGCAGATGAGTTAATCTTAGTAATGTTAGCCATAGAAATAGAAGAAACAGAGTAGAAAGTTAAGTTGTTAGCCCATTCTAATTTATCGAAAACAACTTCAGTTGATTCACCATTGAATGAAACAGCTAAACTACTTGAAACAGTTTCAATATCTGATTGAATTGAACCTAAGTTATTGTTGTTATTTAAGTCAAAAGTTTCAATATTAACTGGGTTAAAACCACTTAATGATTCTAATTCAGTATCAGAAATGTATAAAGATTGACAATCGGTAACACTAGCAGTGAAACCGGTTTCAGTTAAAGCTGGTAAAGTAACCCAGTTAATTGAACCAACTGAGGTTAAAGAACCGAATGATAAAGTACTTAAAACTGTTAATCTTGAGAAGTGTAATTGTTCAGTAATAGTAGTTAAAGAATCAGCAGCAAATGAGGATAATTGAGTAGCATTGTAAATGGTTAAAGAACCGTAAATGGCCTTAACGTTAGCAATTGAGGCAGAACCTAAATCACCAGTAATGTAAATATCACCATCAATAGCGGTACATGAAGATAATTCATCTAAATCGGCTTGAGCAGTAGCAGTAAATGTGTGCTTGAATGAACAACCTGAAGCAATAGAAATAGAAGTAGTTGAAGTTAAAGTTGAGTCTGTTTAATAATAATAAAATGTTAGTAATGGGACAAGAAAAAAGAAAAACTCATTGGCCACATTCCATTGTGGCTAATAAGTCTATTTTTGGAAACATGTTCAAAGTGTCAGATCTGGCTAGATGGAATAAGCGATTATGAAGGTGTAAAAGGTAAAGATATAAAGAATGCAATTATTCGTATACTCTTAATGTTCAATCAATATACCGTGTCAATTAATTATTGTGTATAGTGTGGTAAAACAGGAACAAACACGGTGACGCCCTTAATTAAAATTGTAAAAAGAAGACAATTTTAGTGTCACGTTAATAATAATTGACAGAAGAAAAAAAAAACAGAAAAAAAAAGAAAAGAACGAAAAAATTGAACGAAAAAAAAATTCAAAGAGTGAGAGAATGACCCTTACACCACTAATAACCATCTATTTTTAAATCTTGAAAGAAATGTTTTTTTGAATTCCCGCTCGGGTTAAAGAGTAACAAAGGAATAAAAGTACTGATTGATGGCAAACAAACAAAAAGAACCATATAAAGTGTCAATTGACTGAAAGTATACAGTATGGACAGTTCAAAATGATACATGTTTAACTATGTATGTGTAATATACATATACAATTGCAGTATTCTTAAACTCTTTGTAACAAGGGAGGGGAAAACAGTTAAAAACAAATCAATGTAGATAGATAGATATATTCCTATTCAAGTTTCAAAGACACATTTGTATTGTAATAAAGAAAAATACTTACTTAATGAAGTGGTTTCAGCAGCGAAAGCTGAACCAACAGCAGCTGCTAATAAAGCGACTGACTTGAATTGCATTGTGTATATATTATGTGATTATAAAACAAGTTAGTTTTGAACTTTGAACTAATAAGCAATAAGAAACGAAAGAATAAAGTTAAAGAAAGTTAAAAAAGACTAAAAGGAAAAGGAAAAGGAAAAGAAAAAGGAAAAAGAAAACAAAAAAATTTTAAAAAAAAAAAGAGTATATATAACAAAAGAGTAAAATAAAAAATTCAAAAAATTGGATTCAGATTGGTATATAAGCGTATTTATTGATTCAATATTGATCTGTAAGAATCGACTATTATTATTATTATTATTATTTTCATAAACTTTTTTTTTTTTCGATCCGGCCTCTTTTGTCTCATGTTTTTGTTTATGTTTATAAATTTATAGTTGTTTATGTAAAATGGCTGGTTTTTCCCTTTGTTTATTTGCTGTATGTACACGTGTATTATGTAATTACACAGAATTTCAATCTCGCACGTATATAGTAAAATTGAACTAACCCGCCGCATATGGGTGCATATACACTTCATACGTACGTTGCACCTGTCCAATATATGGCCACCATGCCGGCTGGCCAGTACATATCAGAGATCTCTAGCATGCTCTCTATATATTCGCATTGGCCATGGCCATATGCTTCAATATTTACATATTATTTGTTTATGTTTATATAAAATTATATGTGTTTCCAACGCCGCTTTACCCGAACATATATATGTAACTATGCCTATGTTTTATATTCCCCTCCTAGCCACATCTATTTTGTTAATCATGGTACATCGTAGAAGGGAGGGGATTAAATTCCCTCTTTTAATTGTAGTTGTTATATGATTTGTCAGTTTTTATGAATGAGTGATTAATATTATATATATAATAAACTACAATATATTATACATATATATAGAACACGCATTATAATGTGTTATATGGAACCTATGGAACCTGTGGAAATATACAATATGATATACACGCTGTTCAATTTTCACACGGCGCGCATCTTTTTTCAAGCTGAAAAACCACCACGAGGTTATATAATTAAAAAAGAAAGAGAGGAAAAAAGAAAATTTTACATTTTCGCTTCAAGGCATCAAGGCTCAGCAACGTATATAGTTTCTTTATTTACATTTTACCTAACGTAGTAATTTATATATGGTCTACAGAGATTTCAGCACTATAACTTTAATTTTATAAATTATATATACAATACAACAATTGTTTTAAATAATATAATATAATACAACTATAGCAATGCATATATATTGTTGAGAGTATATACTAATCGGCATGGCGGCATCTAATTTCAATTGTCTTTTTTATTATATAATTGTATTTTGTTTGTATTTTGTATTTACTATTTTGTATTTAGTATTTACTATTTTGTATTTTGTATTTACATATATTAAATATAATATTTTTGGTAAGGTTACATAAGCGTAGAAAACGAGTATATAATTGACTCGTGTACAAATCAATAAATTGTAGATTAGATAATCAAGGATTCAAGAATACCGATATTATCTAAAAGATATCGTGACAAAAGAAGGATAGAATTGGAAAATCACCTTTTATATCAATCACACGATTAGTAACGTGAAGCTTAGGGTCGATTGTCAATTCAGGATTAGCTGCTATAAAAGAAGGGTATTTTCCCTAATTTATATAACTTCTGTATATATTTAAACTTATTTAAACTTATAGTAGAATTATCGACTATAATATTTTAATATTACGTCAGCCATAAGTAAGCCACTCGTCTTAATTCCTCAATTTTCAGATCACGTTATGTCATGTATTATGTCAAACGTAGTATACACAATTCTTTATTAGTACACGGTATATTATGAATCTTCTCTCACCTCGAGCTTTTTAGAGAGCAATTTTCAATTGAGTTGTTCATTGAACTAGTTCGAGTTGAGTTACGGATTAATATATATATATTATAGTATAGGTACCAATTGTATACTCAGGTACAGAGTACATATATACACGCTATTATTATATTTCGATTTTACATTGGCAATTTAACCTCTTGTCAAGTTCAATTGTTATTATATATAAGTACCTAATAATTAGTAATTACCCTATTTTTCGTTTTGTTTACTTTGTTTTATTTGTTTATTTTGGTTTTATTTGTTTATTTTGATTTTTCTGTTTATTTTGATTACCCGATGTTTGTTATGATTTGAAAGTAATTATCGTAGTTGTCCTAGTTAAAATTTTAAAAAGTAGACAATAATATATATTATATATCTGCTGCCTTGAATTTATTCACGCTAGTGGCTATTATATTACAGTATACCTGACGGCTGGTGTTGAGAATTACGGAATTTTTTATTTTCTTTCAATGAGAATTTTTGAAATGTCCATTCCGCGTGTATATCGAATGAATATATAAATTCTAGATGTACATACAATGTATGATTTTTGAATGTAAATTTGAATTGAGCAATATTGTAAATTTGAATTGAGCAATATATTATACTCAAATTGTAAATCGCACATCTATTAGTTAGTCTTTAAATCTGACATATGAGAATTTAAAAGATTTAAATTTTATATATATCGTGCACGGCATAATCGGCAATCTATACGTATGTACATATATATGTACATACTACACATGAATTCACATATATATTGAAATTTATACAACAGGGCCATCAAAATTTATATACACTTCGGCCAGTGCATACTAATTAATTGCATATATTACACTTTATCTGCCAAGAGTTTTTATTTTGAATTTTCAACAGCAGTAATTTTGAAAATTTTCACAAGACTCGTAATTATATTTATATGATAATTCTTGTGTCTTTATCCTTTTATATAATATATATATTATATATATTGGTAAATTTTCAGTTGTAACAACATTTTATTACATTGAAGTTCAAATCATATGGTATGTCCTATATTGGCTCCGCAGTAATGGCGCATTGGAATTCACCGGCCGTAGTAATTTTAAACGAATTATTCTTATATAACGTAATATCTATTTACACAGCCTTTGTAAAATGGGTTTTTTGGTGTTATGTAATCAGTTTTTAACTATTTCATTTCTGCAGGGAATTGGGGTTTGAATTTGCAACAGTTTAGTTGTTGTGTTTATAGTGCTAAGTAATATATTATGTAATATTAAATACATGTAAGTTTGTAACTGTATAGAGTCATAGACTATTAGACTTACAGGTAACAACGTATATACATTTCAATTGATAATAACTATACCTAATACTTAATAACTTCAATCAATTTTGTATAAGAAATTTTAATGAGTTGTCTATATCAGAAGAACCATAAAGATTTAAATTTTTAATTTAGTTTTTAATTAATAATTAGTATTCACATTCATATAATTTATTATTTATAAAATTATTAGTGTATTACCTTGCAAATGAACTTTCAATTACAATTTAGAAACTATATAATATATTATATATATGATACTTTTATACCGAAAACTAGTATTATACAGTATACCATTACTTTACTATAAGTCTATATTATAGTTTACGTACCAAGTGACATAAATTATATACTGTAGACTGTAGTTTGTATTATGTAATATTAAATAACTAATGCATTATGCACTATGCCACGTAGTACGTACCTCTTTTTGAAACATTCAATTTGTTATGAGTTGTAATTAACTTGATACACGTACCAATATGTTACTTTTGTATACCCCTCTTTGCTTACCCCCGCGTGATTAACTACTTTACTACAGGATTCCCAGGGAAAGAGTGCAACAAATGACAGTGACAGGTCACGAATTAGTAATTACACGTAAAATGATAATTACTTTTAATTTAGCCTTATTAAAACTGACAGTTTGTAAACAAAGAAAATCTGTTTAATTTAAAAAATACGTGAAAGTGTAACGTTATCAGGTATTTAATAAACCCTTTATAAATTACTGGTAGATATATATATATGTGTTTTTAACTTTTTAGTCTATAAAAATTATAGTAAGCGGCAAGCCATCGCGTGTGTTTAAATTTTAATTTTCTAATTTTAGTAAAGCCTCAAAATTTCTCCACATAGTTCATTTAAACTTCACCACGTCTACAAACAGTACTATATAGAAATTACTTGCATAAGATTAAGGTCTGTTATGTGAAATATAAAATCGAATGCATCATTCGCACATGATGCTGCTATAATTATTAAAAAATGAAAACCAAAGATATATAGAGAGAAAGAACAAAAAAAAACACACACACAAAAATACGTATAAACCAAATAAAGTAAAGAATAAATAAAAAAACAATGTCAACTTCGAATCGAGCCTTCAAAGAAAGAGAGAGAATAAAATAAATAAAAAAAAACCCAAATCCTTAATAAATAAATGAATAAAAAAACCTTAAAATTAACAATAAAAACAATGGGGAGATAGATACCAAAAAATTCTCCATTGAATATAATCCCCAACAAAAACAACAAAAACAAAAAATATCAAATAAAAAAATAAAAAAAACAAAAGATAAATTCCCAATGAGACCTGTATGTTTATAAAAAAAATGAAAACCTTCCATTACTGGGTACTATTGACTTCTATTCCCAGTCTATTAATACATAGTTGTTCTGACCCAGTAAAAATAAATAAATAAATAAAAAATAAAATAAAATAAACGAATGTGTTTTTTTCGAATATTTTTGTGAAAAATAAAATGACGAGAGAAAAGCTTAATTATTTCTTTAAAAATTGAACAAAATGTGAGTCATTTAACCAACCAACTTTTTCAAAAGAAGCATATAACCTACTAGCTTTATTAACATCAATTTTACAAGCTTTTTGTGCATCTGTTCTTCTAAATGGTAAATTACTCTTTAATCTTTTCATCTTTTCAGCGAAAAGTCTTCTCTTTGAATCAAGATAAACATTAGCTGGTAATCTTAATGTAGATGCCAATATAACTTCAGCTGGATGTAATTCTGAAATTAATGGATCATCACTTAAATCCATTGATTGTCCCTTCCATTCAGTTTTTAAACATCTTGAATTATTTGGTAAAGTTGATGTAGGTGGACAATAATCTGGAATTGATTTATAATCAAAATTATATGGAGGTGGAGTTGAAGCTGATGTAGATTCAAATCTTTTAACAGTTGGTTTTCTTTTTCTTGGTGTTGAAGGTCTAGAAATAATTGGCATTATTGTATCATCTGATTCTAAAGCTAAAGAACTTTCTTTATGAATTCTTCTTGTACGTGGTCTTTCAGTTTCTGTATCACTTGAACCATAATCTCTTGGTGTAGAAATTGTATTAAATCTTGTATTCATAGCAGATGGTGTATTATTATTATTATTTCTTCTACCAAAAGTATTGATTGGATTAGTTGATAAACTTGGTTTATAATTAACCAATTGATATTGACTTAAAAATTGAAGTTGTCTCTTTTTATAACCAGGAACATTTAAATCACCATATGGATTAATATATAAAGTACTATGTTTCATATCTTCAATTGGGAAAGTTCTCTTTCTTTCATTTAATCTTTTAGATGTTAAATTTTCCTTGTTATTAATTGCAGCTT
Source organism: Ogataea piceae (assembly GCA_030567815.1). Lineage (NCBI taxonomy): Eukaryota > Fungi > Ascomycota > Pichiomycetes > Pichiales > Pichiaceae > Ogataea > Ogataea piceae. The sequence goes on along the minus strand of JAJLSX010000075.1, from coordinate 26,176 downwards.
CCTCTTCATCCTCTTCAACTCTTGACTCCATTGATTGAACATCAATTTGTTGACTTGATGTTGCCTTTGGGAAAATTAATTGAGCTAATCTAGTATCACTTTCATCAAATGTTGATGCCCTTGTATATGGACTTAAAGGTGGTGAAGGAATAGTAGTTCCTCCTAATTCATTTTCAAAAGAATTTTGTTCTTGAACAAATTGAGAAGATTTGGCGTTTGATAAAATTTCCCCCTCATTTGTTTTAATATTTGAAACTCTCATTGGAGATGGTAACATATTTTTAATAAGTTCATTTGTTGGAGTTAAACATCCATCAACTTGTCTCGTTGAACTAGAATTGAAATGGGATAACGATGACATTGGGTAATAATTTAATTATAATTGTGTTTTTCCCCCCTTATTCACTATTTGTTTTAAAAATTGTAAAAAATTTGTTTACCTTTAAAAACAAAAAAAAAATAATTTAACTAAATGCGCGTTGAATGTGGTACTGTGGGTTTGTGGCAATGGTATTAAACCCTTTCTTCTGTGTTTCTTTTTATATTTGTTTAAAAAGACACTTAATTGTATAATTGAATAATAAAATAAAAAGAGTAAAAAAAAAAAACAAAAGAACAAAAGAATATTAAAAAGTTTGTAAACAAAACAACAAAAAGATACACACATAGTTTCAAATTAGAGATGACTATTTATTTATATATAAAAAAAAAAAAAAAAAAAAAAAAAAAATTTTAAAAAAAAATTTTTTTTTTTAAAAACAAACAAAGAAAAAGAAAAGTAAACGCCGCAAACAACAATTAAATTTCCGGTCTATGTGCGGTTAATATATATGTACACCACTTGGAGAAGACAAGACAAAGAGGAGATTTTAATCAATTGTAATTTGAATTTAATTAATTGATTAATTTCAATTGAATATATAAATTTATCTCAACTCAATTAATATAATAGGTTTTAATTGAGTAATATAGAGTAAAAATTGAAAATTATTCAATTAACTGAAATGATAAATAAGGGCATATAAAACTATCCTCTCTGTGGGGGTAAAATTTTTTAAATATTTTTAAAAGAAACGACTTTGAAGGAAACATAATAAAAAAAAAAAGGCAAAAATTTCTCTTATCAAATGCATCTATGGTAACCGGATATATAATATATTTACACATTTAGTTACGGCCCAATGGCCAAATGTCCCATATCCCATAGGATACGAGATGGCCTCCGTGCGGATTCAAAGTGCCTATGGGCCACCAACCCATCAGAACGTCACCGCCATTTTTTTTAAATTAATTAATTAATAATAAAAAAAATTTTCCTTCTTTTTTTTTCTTTTTTTTTTATATTAAAAAAATTTTTTTTTTCTTTTAAATGACGTTAAATTTTTTATTACTCATCGGCCCCTTATATTTGTAATAAACTTTATTATTTATATTAATTTATTCTAGTAATTTCTAAAGTAAATATATACGTGACTCTATTTACACTTTCTATATTGTTTGTATATATATATATAATAGGTATATAGTGTATAGTATATAGTATATTGTATATAGTGTATTGTATATTGAATACAGTGTATATATTGAAAACTGAGTATAGTTTAGTAAGGCATAGAGGCTTAACGAGTTTCCGGTCAACGGTTTAACGAGTATTTAAATTCATATGCGCCCTTTGTCCATTTGTCTGCCCTCTAAACCCTCGGTGAGCCGTACAAATTAGGGTAGAGCTAATGCGAGAAAGGCGTGATCATCTCCCTGTAAATTATTGTATCACGTAGTACATACCACGTACTATATCTTATATATAGTACGTACGTACGTACTGGCTTTATATCTTTTTGAATTTATAGCATATACGCAATTAGTTGATATAATTTATCAATTTATATGTAGAGTTTAAACAATAGTAACATATTTATATTTAATTAGATTATAGTAATTAGCTTATATAGAATGTACGGTATATTAAATCTTTTCTGTCTCTTGTCTTTTTGTAATAAATTGTGATTAATTATATAATTAGTCAAGTCTGTATTTAAATTTAAAATCAATTTTTAACATCCAAATACGGATTAAATGTTATAAATTGTGGTTATATGCAAGTTTTATTTTGTGCTTTGATTCTCTTTTATAACCTTTTTTAGTTATACTATTTGATCATTTAAGCATCTTTTCTTTTCTTTTTTTTTTCTTGCTTTTACCCTTAAAAAAAAAATTTTCTCTCGCTTTTTTTCTTCTTTTCTTTTTTTCTTTTTTTTTATCCCCTATTAATTCCCTTTTTACTATCATTAAAAATAACCGGTTTCCGTAAAAAGTATATGAATTCCGTTGAGCCTCAATTTTGTTTTTTTATTTTTATATTGTATATAACATTTACTTGTATTTTTATATATTATATCTAATTAACTCTTTACTTTTTCTTTTTAATTAATTTAAATACTTTGCTAGGTGTACTTAAGAATTAAATTGGTTTATATCCAATTAAACTTTGATAATTTGTAATATGAAAGTATATATACATCTACCTATCAGTTATGTAATTGATTAGATATATTGATTCATACGCAATTTATAGTGTGTATCAGTATTGATAGTGTTTATACAATTGTAACATATACTTATATATATATATTATATATATAGATATATATCATATATTATCTGTACTTATCTGTATATAAATATATCCCTAAATTATATATATATTATACTATAACGTACATAGCTATCTAGATATATAATTAAGATATATTACTTAGATATGTGAGGCTTACCGGAAAACGGCTTTTAAGTTTGACAGGCTTCTCTGTTTAAAATTTTTTGTCTTTTTTTTCCTTCTTTTTTTTAAAAAAAAAACCGTTTTATTGTAATTTAATTCTTTTTTTCGCTGGATAAGAGTTAATACTCGGATTAACTTTGACTTTTAAATTATTCAACATTAAAGCTAATAAATATTATAAGTAATAAATATTATAAATATTATATATTATATATATATTATATATATTGTATATTATCATAAATGCGGTTCAAGTTTAGATTTTGCTAGTTATCTTGTATCTACTTTATAGATTACTTGTGTTTGATGGTGTATTTGTAATTAGAAGACAATTGATTTAAATAACTTCCCCTTTTCAGTTTTGTTTTTAAACACGTATTATTGTCTTGTATTAATATTCTATCTGTAGTATACAGTAATTTACACTATATTAGTATAAAGTAAGTACATGTATACAATTATAGTGTACAGGTTATAGAGTATAATTTATAGGAAGGATGCAGTCAGTGTAGAGGTGTGTGTTATATATTAAATATTTCAATTAGCTAATCTTCATTATATCGATTATAAATAAAATAAAACAAAACATATTCATTATATATAAGTTTATACTGTTGTTATCTTCATAAGAAGAAGTCAAAGATATAACAATGGATCAAGAGAAAACAAGAACTTTGGCTCAATTATTAGAAGCTAATGATGAAGAGATCGATCTTATTCAAGATCAAGAATTTGACAAACACTCTGAAGTTATAAATGATGGGAAAGAAGTTGATGGTGATGATGAAAAATTTGATCCTAAATTTTGTATAGATTGTCGTCACATGCCTACTGAGATTAACTGTATAACATGTAATGAACCATTTTGTAATGTTTGTTTCCAATTTGTTCATAAGAGTGGTTCTAGAAAACATCATAAAATTGAAAGAGTTTCTATTGTTAAAAATGAAGAATTAAAAGAAGATAGTGAAGATGAAGAAGATTCCAAAATGGATGAAGAATTAGATGTTAGCCATGATACAAACAAGAGAGTTGAAATTGAAACCATGATTTTGAAAGGAATTAAAAAAAATTCCAAGTTTATCCCATTAAGATTAACATATGATGAAAGGCAACTATTAAAATTACTAGAAGCAGCATTAAGTGTTTCTGAATATACAGATAGAGTTGATATTTTATCATACAAGTCAAAGGCTAAAAGAATTGTTGAACAATTAAGAGAAGTTTGCTCAATTTTAGCAGGTTTAGTTGTTTCATCAAATATGAAAGTTGGTCAAAAATTAATTGAAAATAAGAATTTTGAAGATAATGCCGAATGGTACAAGACAATTTTTGAAATTGGTAGACGTTATAAGATTATGAATCCTGAAAGAATGAGGGATACATTTGGTAAGATGTGTTATATTATAATGGATTCAAGATTACCTGAAATTAAAGAGCATATGGAATTTGATTTATATGCGCCAATTAAAACAGTTGATAGTTTTTTAACATCTAAAGGAGGATTAGAAGCATTAAAGATTTTACAAGATCCATTAATTATTGATGCAACTGCTGAGATTAGACCAGAGAAAAAGACTAGATCTTTAATTAATAGACAAATTAAGCAAAAAGAATCTGCCATTGAAACTTTATCGTCCAAATATGCCAAGATTGGGAAATTAACAAGGGAAGATATTAGACAAGTACTATATTCAATTGGTGATTTTAGTGCATATACAAATAAGAATAGATTACCAGTTATCAGAATTTTAAAGAAATTGGATGAATTTTTCCAAGATTCAGGAAGTTCAGAGAAGTATTCATTGGGTATTAGATATGGACAATCTGGTGCTAGATTAACACATAAACATGAAAAACAATATCTATATGTTAAACAAGCATTAGAATTATGGTCCCATGTGATGAGAGATATGATTGAATTATGGTCTGCTGCAGATGATGATTTATTTAATGGACAAAGGTACAATCTATCAAATACGGGGCAAGGATTAAATAGAATTAAATCATGTCCTATACTTTACAAAAAAATGTATAATTTATTATACGAAGTTCAAAAGAAGTTTGAATATTGGGTTGGTACACCAGTTATTCACTTGGGTGATGATGCAGTTCCAAATGCGTTATTCTTTTTAGACAAGTATATTCAAATTCCAAGTATACTAATTCCAATTGATCGTTGTATTGAAGATATTGATGAACTAGCCAAAGATGAAAATTTATTGAAATATATAAATAATCAATTTGAATCAGTTGAAGATTTGAAAAAGACAATCTTGTGTGATTATTTTAAACATGGGTTTGATGGATCTGGTGCTGATAATTTTTATTTTGCAGGTTCATGTGTCGATGCAGCTAGTACTTCAAGTTGTGAATTTTGTAATAAGATATCACAAAAAGAATATTATAAGATATTCTTACTAACTGGTTTCACAAACTTTAATGGTGAAGGCTATTGAATATACACGGCTGTTCACCCCCACTTTAAGCCCCTCATTTTCAATCTTGGGCAGAAAAAATTTGTGCGATTGTAAATTTATATAAACCAATTGTATAAATGAAATATTAAATGACCACTATCCGACTCACCGAAGAGTAATTTAATTGAAGTGTATATATAAGGCTTGGATTCTGTTATAATCTGTACATGTATAAAAAATCTGTAAAAAAACATATAACCAGTATTTAAAATAAGATAAAAAAAAATGTTTCTTAGACAAAGAATACAACAATTTTCAACAACTAGTTATAAATCAATTAAATTTTTGAAAAATGGACTACCTGAAAGTTATACGTATAAGCAATCATTCAAGATATGGATTGATTCAATGAAGAATAGAAACCAAGATCAAATCTCACAGGATGAACTATTTCAAAATAGCATACCATATTATAACAAAAAAATCAATAATTTACTAGCTACAACTTCAAAGATACCGATTAACAATGGTAACTATATAAATGAGTTAAAAGTGGAAAATTTCAATGGCGAGTCATCAAATACCAATCATTTAGTAATGTTACATGGATATGCAGCATCTAATGGCTGGTGGTTTAAAAATATTGATGGATTAATTAAAAACTCAACAAATACTAAAATATATGCGTTAGATATGCTAGGGTTTGGGTTATCAAGTAGACCTAACATTAAATATAAACACGATAGAAAGACATTTTTTGATTTAAGTTTCAATAAAGATGAGTTAATTCATCACAATAAGGTACACAAATCACTATACTTACCTGAAAATTACACTATAAATTTAAAAGATTTACAAAAATATACCAAAGATCAGTATGAGTTGATTACAGAAGTTGAAGAAATTTACATTGAATCACTTGAAAATTGGAGAATTTCTAAAAAATTACCCAAATTTGATCTAATGGGACATTCATTAGGTGGATACATGGCAATTGCATATGCATTAAAGTATCCACAAAATGTTAATAAATTAGTATTAGTTAGTCCTGGTGGTATTGAAAGATCACCATTTGCAATTTCAAATCCAGAATATCAAAATTTAAATGGGAAATCTAATTTGGAAAAGACATACAAAACATCAAATTGGCCAGGTGACTATGGATTCTTAGGAAGATATCCAATGCTGAAAAAAAATTTTAAATTTTTTTGGAATAATAGACTAAGTGCATTTACAATGCTAAGAATCTTAGGACCAATTGGACCTAAAATACTATCCAAAAGAAACATAAATAAATTAACTAGATCAGGATCAATTAAAAATTGGCAAGAGATTGACTTGTTTATTAAGTATCTATACAATACAAGTACAAAGAAATCATTTTCTGAAACATCAATAATGAGAATATTTGACGCATCAATAATGGCTAGATTACCAATGATTGATAGGTTAAATAATTTAAAAATTGAAAAAACTCTATGGATCTATGGACAACATGATTTTATGTTTAATGATTGTGGTAAACTTGCCACAAATTTATTAAATTCAAATGGATATAATTCAATTTTTGAAGTTGTATCAAATGCTGGTCATAACTTGTACCTTGATAACTATACTGAATTTAATGAAAAACTACTGAATTTTTTAAAATATTAAGTTATTAACAGATCTGCACATATATATGCCGATCTGATCTACAAAATTTTATATACATACTAATTTATTCACTATATAAATGCTGAACAATATAAACGTGGTTGACGCGATCAGTTTTATACATGAACGTACATACTACGATAGTAGCATCAACCAGGAACGATCCCAGCCATCAAATAAATAATTATTTAAAATAAATCAGCCACTTTTTATATATAAAACTTCGTAGACGTGCGTACATATCAGTGCACGTATATTATACCGTATATATACCGATGTATAAAAGTACCCGCGTACATGTACACTCATAAAGTATTACGTGTACTTTATTTATTAATTATTAAATAATATTTTGGTCGGACGCGCGCGAATGGCCTCCATATTGCACAAGTGTACGTACACGCGCGGTATATATATAACACGTATAACACGTACGTACACGTTGGAATTGTCCGTACTATTGTTAAAGTTTATTAAATATAGACACGTAGTACGTTGATCATTTGAAAATCATATATGAGTATGTTCATATGAGTATATCAGTATATATAATAATATAATATATAATAATATAATATATATTATATATACAAATATATAAAGATATAATATATAAATATATATGTCAATTGGTATATATGATATGGCATATGCCATGTATTGATCATACGTTTAAAGTAAATCTGCTGGTTTTTAAAATCTTTAAAGGCTCGACGTAAATTTCATTTAAATCGTGTACTGTACGTGTATATTGATATGTACGTACATATCTACTACTATACTACTAGATTATATACTACTACTATAATATGTACTACTACACGTATATCTATACACGTAAATTATTATTTTTTAGTTTCAAGTTGAACAAATTCGTTGACTTTTTTTTTTTTCTTTCTTTTTTTTTTCATTTTTCTTTCTTTTTTTTTTTTTTTTTTTTTTTTTTTTTTTTTTTTTTTTTTTTTTTTTTTTTTTTTTTTTTTATTTTTCCCCTTTTCTTTTTTTTTTTCTTTTTTTTCCTTTCTTCTTTCTTTGACTTTATTTGATTTCAAAAAAAGATCTATATACCCTCGCTTACACGCATAATAATACATACATAATGAAAGGTTTAATTTTAGTTGGAGGTTATGGTACTCGTTTAAGACCATTAACTTTATCATTCCCAAAGCCATTGGTTGAATTTGGTAACAGACCAATGATTTTACATCAAATTGAAGCTTTAGCAAATGCTGGTTGTACCGATATTGTTTTAGCTGTCAATTACAAGCCAGAAGTTATGGTTGGTGCTTTAAAGAAATATGAAGATATTTACGGTGTTAATATTACATTTTCAGTTGAAGAAGAACCATTAGGTACTGCTGGTCCATTAAAATTAGCTGAAAAAGTTTTAAAGAAGGATAATTCACCAATCTTTGTCTTAAACTCAGATGTTATCTGTGAATACCCATTAAAAGAATTATTAGAATTCCACGTTAACCACAAAGCTTCAGCTACCATTGTTGCTACTAAAGTTGATGAACCATCCAAATATGGTGTTATCGTTCACGATAGAGATGTTCCAAACTTAATTGAAAGATTCGTTGAAAAACCGGTTGAATTTGTTGGTAATAGAATTAATGCTGGTATTTACGTTTTAAATCCAGATGTTATTGATTTAATTGAAATGAGACCAACTTCAATTGAACATGAAACTTTCCCAATTTTAGTTGAACAAAAACAATTATATTCATTTGATTTACCAGGTTACTGGATGGATGTTGGTCAACCAAAAGATTTCTTAAGTGGTATGTGTTTATACTTATCAGCTTTAACTAAAAAGAATTCTCCACTTTTAACTGCAACTTCTGAAGATTACGTTAATGGTGGTAATGTTTTAATTGATCCATCTGCTAAGATTGGTAAAGGTTGTAAGATTGGTCCAAACGTTGTTATTGGTCCAGATTGTATCATTGGTGATGGTGTTAGAATTCAAAGATCAACTATCTTAAAGGGTTCTGAAATTAAAGATCACGCTTGGGTTAAATCAACTATTGTTGGTTGGGCTTCAACTGTTGGTAAATGGGCTAGATTAGAAGGTGTTACCGTTTTAGGTGAAGATGTTACCGTTAAAGATGAAGTTTACGTTAATGGTGGTAAAGTTTTACCACACAAGACCATTAAGGATAACGTTGAAACTCCTCAAATTATTATGTAATTATTCTCTTTTTTTCAAAAAAAAAAATTTGTCTTTTTTTCCTCATTGTCTGTTCACTTTTTTTTTATATAAATTGTTTACTTTAATCAAGAGCTAGTTATAACATTTTGTAATATTCATTCTTCCTTAAAATTTCATTCTTTATAAATTCGTTCTTCCTTATAATTATCATGAAAAAAGATATAAGTCGTGCATGAACTTTCTAGTATATATACATATATATACATATCTATACGTCTATCGACATATTTAGACCGGTATATATTATATAATTAATTATCTAATCACTTATTTAACATCTTACCTAATCGGATTAAAAATTATTTTGTAATTTTTTTTTTTTTTCTTCATCGAGAGAGGAGGGCTACAAAAATTGATTTTTATTTGTTTTGTTTGATTTAAACCCTTTTTACTATTTAAAAGAGATATCTAGAGGTTGTATAGACAATAATAACAATGTCAGTCGAACCTTTGAGTGAACTTGAACTAGAGGTATGTGTGCTTTTTTGAGGAGGTTATAACCCAATTATTTATTTTATTATACCTTTCTGCTCTTTATTGATTTAAGTATACTAACTGAGTGTTTTTTTTTTTTTATTATTATAGGAGTTTGGGTTTCAAGCAACTAAAAGAGTTCAATTGTTCCCAAGTATTGAATCTGATGATCTTTTAAATAATTTCAATAATTTATTGGCGGTTTCATATTCCAAGAGGGTATTGATTGCTTCGAATCAAAAAGAATTAAAAGTTATACCTTTGGATGATTTATCTAAACAATTGGCTAAAGATGATGATGATAATGAAGAAGAAGAGTTGAGCGAAAGTGAAAAAGTTATATCTTGTAACGATATAAGCGGTGTCTTAACTGGTTCAATTGATTTTAATATTCATCAGATATCATTGAATGCAAATGAATCACTTTTATTTATAATTTATTCAAATGATAGTGGTAATGATAATTTAATTGGTGCTATTTCAATGGACAGTTTAATTCAAGGTCAATTTGATATTACTGAATTACATGAATTTGACAATAATGATCAAATAATTTCAATCTCTCAATCTCGTAAATTTTGGAATTTATCGGTTGTCTTATTACAAAGTGGTGATTTATATCTATTGGATATTTTACAAGGTGAAAATGGAATTACAAGATTAATTTCAAAAGATGTCTCTGGTTTTGGTCTTATTAATGAATCTAGTGAAGATTCAATAGATTTAATTATTGGTACTAGATCAAATGGTAATAATTTAAATTTTATTTCAATTAAAGGTGATGAAATTTTAAATTTGAAAAATTTTACAATTGATTCAATTGATTCTAACACATTTAACTTGTATTCGGTGATACAGATTGAATCAAATTCTTGGTTAACTATTTTTGGTAATTCAATATCAAGTGATTCAGATATAGAATATGAATATCAATCATTAGTTGTTCAATTGATTGATAATGATCAATTTATAGTTAAGGAAGCTAGTGATGTTTGTGGTCCATATGGTGCCATTCCTAGAAAAACTTCATTTTATCCAATAAATTTACAAAATTGGTCTAAAGATTATCCAAATTTATTAATTATAACGGGTTCTAAATCTACAGAGTTTTCAACTTTAACTAAAGATAATTTACTAATAATGGCAAATGATTTTGATCGTGCTCAATTGCCAATGAATGAGGAAACTTATGACGATGATACACCATTAGGTTTAGTGTTGGATTTATCAAATACTTTGAAAGTTTATGAACCAAGTAAAGCAGTTGATGAATGTGATTCTTTACCAAGAATGATCACTTTAACAAATGAAGGTCAATTGCTGTTCTGGAATATTTGGTATAGTATAGGAATCAATAATAATGAAGTTGATTTGAAAATTCCATTGCAGGATAAATTGAATATTATTGAATCGGACTCAACTTTAATGAATTTGTTACAAAATTCATCACAATCAACTCCAAAAGAAGAAGAAATTCAACAGTCAATTCCAAAAGAAGAAGAAAAACAAGAAGCACAATCAACAAAATCAAATTCTAAATTTGACCTTTCTTCTTTAACTTTACCATCTTCAGATGATGTCCCACAGCAAACACAAAACCCATTCGATTCGGGTGTTTCTCAGCCTACACCTGCTCAACCTACACCTGCTCAACCAGCATTTGGTCAATCACCATTTGGTCAATCAACATTCGGTCAACCAGCATTTGGTCAACCAGCGTTCGGTCAATCTCCATTTAGTCAACCAGCACCTGAAAAACAACCGTTAACTGCTCCTGTAGCATCAGGTGGATTTGGTAAATTCTCTTCAGGTGCTACTCCATTTGCCGCTGCTTCTGCTAATAAAAATGTATTCGACTTTAGTGGATCTTCTGATACTGCAAATAAGCAAGACCAATCACAAAACGCAATGGGTCAATCAACATTTGGTCAATCAACATTTGGTCAACCAGCATTTGGTCAACCAGCATTTGGTCAACCAGCGTTTGGTCAACCAGCGTTCGGTCAATCTCCATTCAGTCAACCAGCACCTGAAAAACAACAATTGACTGCTCCTGTAGCATCGGGTGGATTTGGTAAATTTTCTTCGGGTGCTACTCCATTTGCTACTGCTTCTGCTAATAAAAATGTATTCGACTTTAGTGGTAATTCATCTTCCAATGTTGCAGATAAACAAGACCAATCACAAAACCAATCAACTTTCGGTCAATCAACATTTGGTCAATCAACATTTGGTCAATCAACATTTGGTCAATCAACATTCGGTCAATCTCCATTCGGTCAACCAGCACCTGAAAAACAACCGTTAACTGCTCCGGTAGCATCAGGTGGATTTGGTAAATTCTCTTCAGGTGCTACTCCATTTGCCGCTGATTCTGCCAATAAAGGAACATCTCCATTCGGTTCTATAGCAAATCAAAATTCCATATTTGGTGCTGCTAGTAGTGGTGTCAATCCATTTGCCCCTAAAACTATAACTGCTAGTAACGACTCTCCGTTCAGTAATTTGGGTAAAAACAGTACTGGTGAAGCTTCATCTTTCAATAACATCGACAATACCAAATCTGAAGCAACTCAAGGATCCACTGGTTTCGGTATGGACGCCTTCTCTGGTGCTCTAGAAGACACTAATAACTCTGGAAACTCACGTGAAACAAGTGGAAATGAATTTTCAGAAGAAGATATTGAATCCGAGAATGAATCAGATGAGAATGAGCTCTCCTACTCTGAATCAGATCTCAATACACAGGACTTTGTTCCTCTTCCGGATGGTGGCAGTAGTGGAGACCTAGTGGAGAATCTTGATATTCAAGATAATTCAGAGAATGAGTCCAGAGAGGAAAGTCAATTACCTAATGACCAAAGTGATGTTTTGCTCGAAAACTCCGAAACAAATTCAGAAGTTGTGGAGTCACCATCTGATATTGAAAAAGAACCCATTTCAGAAACTCCTAATGATTTCACTACTGGTGAAAATAAACCTCTACAACTTTCTGAAGATGAGCTTGAGAAGGAATGTAAAACCGAGAATATTTTAGAGAAAGAAACTGATGAGCAAACCTCTCAAGATGTCTCTTCTGAAGAAAGTTTTGAGAACATTGAAAAACCAGAAACAGATTCAGCAAACCCTGCCTTGGAAGAATCGTGGCATGATACTACAGGTGATGTGGAACATGGTTCTTCTGAAATAAACTCCGATGTCAGTCTTCCAGAGGCTTCAAAAGAACTAGATAATGAAGATGCATCTAATGAATCAACTGAAGAATCAACTGAAGAATCAACTGAAGAATCTAAGGAGGAACCCGAGGAAGAACTCAAGGAAGAATCGACTGAGGATTCAACTGAGGAATCAACTGAGGAATCTAAGGAGGAATCTAAGGAGGAATCTAAGGAGGAACCTAAGGAGGAACTCGAGGAAGAATCTAAGGAAAAATCTGAGGAAGAATCTAAGGAAGAGGTCAAAGAGGAACCTAAGGAGGAATCTGAGAAATCAACCCAGGAATCAACTGAAGAATCAGTTGAGGAATCCAAGGAAGAATCAGCTGATGGATCTAAGGAGGAATCCGAGGAGGGATCGGTTGAACCAAATAGTAAGTCTATTGTTAAGATCCCTGGTGAAGAAGATGTCGCTAATTCAGAAACTGGTCCTGTTGTGACAGATGAAGAAAAAGCAAGCAAAAAGGAATTAGAAGAAGATAATACATTAGATGAAAGCTCCTGTAAAGAAGTTTCAGCTATTGATTGTGAAATTCAAACCATGAACACTTTAGAACAAGGTGTGGCTACAGAGACAATTATGTTGTCAAATGATATCAACGCTACCCCAGAGTATAAAGCAGTTGGACTAGATATTATTCAGGAAATTCAAGAATTACAAATTACGTCGTTTGAAGATGATGAAATTTATTTAAGTAACTTATCAGTGCCTAAAACAGTTCCATTTTTGATCTCTCTTGGAAACATTGATTATCCACATTTAGACTCTGAACCTTATTATGCTGAAATGGAAAAAATGGCATTAAATGTTGACGCACAATTTGAGACTCTTGCTAAAAACATTCGTAACCTTCATGGCTTTTTAGTTGACCATCTCAACACAGAACTAAAACACACAGAAATAAGTTTGGCTTTCCCTGGTTTTTGGAGACTTTCCGAAGTTGGAAAAGTTTCAGATCTCATCTCTCAAGAAGTTTCAAATTGTCTAAACTTCAAGTCAAATCTTGATACAAGTCTTCCTGATGTCGAGCAGCTAAAACATTCTTTATTCAAGATGACAAAGAGTCTGAATAAAATTGATTATCAACTATCAAACTTTGAGAAAGCTGAACAGACAAACAAAAATCCTTCGTATAATTCGTTAGCCTTGCAACATATTCAAACTAGAAATAGTTTAAGAAAGAAGGCTGAAGTTGTTAAAAGCGAATCGGATAGATTACAATCGCAAGTCTTGATTTTAAACAGCGTTATTCATCCTGAAAGAATTTTAAGTGACCCACTAAATCTTGAATTAATTATATCAAGTCTCGACTCCAAAGCCAGAATGCACATGGATACTATAAGATCTCTCAAGAGTGAATTGAACAGTTTGAAACAAAAGAAAACTACAGACATGACATCTTTAGATAGTTACAGTACTATAATCTCAAAGAATACAGAAATGTTAAGAGTTGCATCTCTAAATTCGATGTTGATTAGTAAGAATGAACTTAGTAACTCTTTGAAAAAGAGAGCTTCTGTTTGTAGAAAGGTGCGCTAATCTTTTGAATTTATAAATAATACCCTATATATATATATTGTTTCTACTCCTATTTATAATTAATCAATATATCTAATATCTATCTCTAAAAAATAAAGCTAAAGAAGTCGTTGTTAAATTGTAAAAGATGGGGATCTCTTAAAATAGGAAAAATGGTATAAAGTGAATAAATTGGCATCCTTACACGGGATAATTTTTTCCTTCAGGAAATACATAATCTCTCTAAAGCTGAAAACTAAAATACTATCTTTACATTGTTATATATATAGATAACCTTTACTTCAACATTTATTATCAGTTATCAGAACTATCATCGGAATAGGTTAAATCAATCCACTAGAATATCAGGTTGTCAATTGCACAGGATGCAAAGACAAAAGATTAATTTTGACCTGAACTCAGCGAGAAATCGTATGAGTCAGAGAACAAATGAGGCCAGTTTAGTTGTTGGAAAAAATAGATCTAATCATTCAATAATTACCACTACACAGGGTACATTCCAGCCCCACTTGTCAGGGAAAACAGGATCATCAGATAGTTTACCAAATAATCACTCAGATCAAAATAAAAGAACACAAAACAAAAGTTCTACAAATATATTATCCTCAGAAAGTATCAACCATCCAAGTAACATCAATAATAGCACAGGAACACCAAGCCCCACAACTGGAGGAAATAAAGATAATGAAATAGATTCACGCTTGATTTTTACGGAACCTGTTCAACTGAGTGTGAAGTTCCATGATCCACGAACATCCTCTGAGGAAGTGATTCTTGATCCAGAAATTATTCCTGGTGCAAAAGATGGTTCAATCGGTGAAATTGAATGTTTAGAAGGATCATCTAAAAAGCTATATTTTAAATTCAAGTCTACAAAGAATAATTTAACACAGTCTAGTGTTACTACCTTGCCAAACGCTAGTAATAATAACAACAATAATAATAATGGGTTTATATCTATTCAATCAGGTCCAATTCAAGCAATGTTGGACTTGAAACTAAGAAGTCAAGTCTTGGTGCGAGTGAAAAATAAAGAGTCTGTAGAAGCTGATGTGGTGGAAATTTATATCAAAGACTTACATCTTTCCAGAGGTGATATGTGGAATTTGTCGACATTTTTGAGTTCAAGTTGTCTGTATAAAACTCAGAAACTTTCATTTTTACAGGGATCTATAAGAGGAACTGTGAATAGAATTTATAGAAATGGTCGTAAGATGTTTTCATCATATATTGGGAGTAAAACAAAAATTGTTTTCAGATCAGAATCTGCAAGATTGATATTTTTTATTCAAATCTCATCTGAGATGTGGCACTTCGAAGAAAGTGGTCAGCAAATGTTTCACAAATTGGTCAATTCACTCTTTCCCAAAGTGTTCCACAGGTGGAAGGAGATGGGTACCCATCATTTGATAACGATCGTTCTCTTTAGTAGTGTCGACTTAACTGAAGGAAATATGATGAATTATCAGGCTGGTGAAAAACCTTCAAATAGAAAGGACTATTATAGGGTGGTTGTTGATCAGGTTAGTATACTGCTTTGGAACGAGATTATGTCCGCTCTGAGACTAGAATTTGTAAACTTCCAAAAGGATATCAGGCTCGCCAAAAATACAAATCAATCAGAGAGTCACCCTGAAGAGTACTTGATCCAAGGAACATTTTTACCATCTTCAAAGGGGAATTTGTTAGAAGCGATTAACTTAGGAATGAGTTTGGTCAGTGATGATTTTAGGGATCCAGATCTTAGACAGACAACAAATCATTTTGTAATAATTACTCCTGGTACTGGTATTTTTGATACAGATTATAACATGTTGATTCAAACCAGTAAGCTGATGACCACAATTGACTCCACTATTGATGTCATTTGTCTAAGTCAGCCCCCATTACATGTGGTTCCTCTATTTAGGTACAAAGATAATCAAGGTAAACTAAAGCATTGTATTCCTAGTTGGATGGATATTTCATTTTGGAGTGATGCTTCTCAAGCGGTATACCAATGGCTACCTAGATGTAAAATCTACGAGTTGCAAATGATGGGTGTTATGGAAAACGAATTAAGTGCTATAACAATCAACGAACTCAATCTCTCATCTTCTACGAATAAATCTGTAGTTGAAGCAATGGACGATTATGATGGGGGTTTATTTGAAGCTCCTTACTCACGAAAGAGTATAAAAAATGCTAACACAGATAGACGAACAATTGAAGAACCTGATATCAATTCAAAGTATCTACTGACTCAAAAGGCAACAAAATCAAGTTATTCTAATCATGCGACCCTGGGTGCAGTTTCTTTTGGAAATAGACATGCACATAAAACGCTTAGACGCGCTTCAAATGACTTTGATCTAATTGAAGATTTGGAAACTGACGATGTTAATTCAAAGAAGGGATTTGAACCTACTCATCTAATATCGGCTAAAGTCTCATCTCCTGCAACGTCCAATGCAGTTGGTGTTACAACTACTTCAAAATCCAACGTTTCTGCATTTTACTCTTTATTGTCTATATCAAAAAGTGAAACAAAGAAGAGCCCTAAGTCATTTGACTTTGTGAAAAGAATCATGTCGTCTCCTCTAATTATGCCCATCTCATCTGGTGGTAAACCTAGCTCAATGAAGTCAGATGATGACATTCCAAATTTGGACTCAGTATCTGTAGCTGAGGTGTCTACGACAGGAGGAAAATCTGCAGACGTCAAAATTAATCAAAGCAGCCCAGACAAAGATCTAGAAACGTCAGCAGTGTCGTCCAGTAAGGAAGATAAGAAACACAGTATAAGCTCTACATCTTCTTTACAGGGCACAAATAAGCCAAGTTCACAAAGATTATCAAAGAAATCGTCTATAACTAATATCACAGAAGAAAAAAACTCCGTGGTCAATAATTATTGGACTCATGTTGAGAATCCATCCAATGCAGTTACTTCTGAGTTACTTGGAATGGTGTCATATGGCCGTTGGCAATTTGTGTTCCCTCCAAATGTCAAGCGTAGATCAATCAAATGGACATCGTTGTCATCTCCTGCATCTTTACCTATAATGACTCCCGTGTTTCCATCAGTTGGTGATTTCAATCAAAACTTCACATTTAGAATATATGATGTGTTCCTAAATCAGGCAGACATTAATGAGGGAAAAAATAGTGAGACATTGATGAGAAAAATGATCTCATTACGTCTAACTTTAGGTTTCCAAATTTGTGTTGGAGACAATGTTGCGAAAGTCGAAAATCAAAGAAAGCCAAATGGTGATGCTAGGTTATTAATTCAATACTTGAAGAAAAGCAACTACTATGGTTCTAGAATATACTTGAGTTTGTCAAATGAAATACATAGAATCAGCTGTGATTATCATGGTTTAATCAATGTGCAAGTCTACAGAAGAACCAACAGGCCAGATGATATTCTTGCTGATATTTCAAAAGCAGATTACACCCCACATGTGAGAACTAGATACTCAGAAAGCTATGAACCTATCACTATTCAAGGGTTGCAAGGTGAACCAAGAAATTATAACTGGAATCAATTAGATCAGGTTCTGGCTGGATATGATGACTCTGTTGAAGAGTCACAGAAAAAGAATCACAGACTAAAGTTTGTTATTCTGCCTACTAAGATACCTCCAAACTCATTCAAATTAGCTTCAGAAAAGCTCAGTCCTGAAGAAATTAGATTAGAGGGTATTAGATCACTGATCTCAATTATCAATAGATCTTGTTATAAGACTCCAGAAGAGAAAAAGCTCAGAAAGAGAACAGAAATTACTCCAGAAATCAATTTCTATACTGGGAATCTATTCAAATACTTGAGTGTGGCATCTAATGAGTTTGAAAGTAGTGAGACTAAAAAGCATTCATTATTCAGAGATGTAAAATTCAATCAAAAGGTTCCATTAATTAAACTTGCTTTGGCAATTCTAGGTGAAAAGGGGGTGGAAGTTGCAGACAGAAAATGGCATTTGAGAACACACAAAAATTGTTTCTTGGGTATGGAATTAGTTAGTTGGATGATTGAAAACTTCGAAGATATTGATACTCGAGAACAAGCTGTTGATTACGGTAATATATTAATGGATGAAAAACTTTTTAGCCATGTTGAATCTAGACATAGATTCTTAGATGGTCATTACTTCTATCAGTTAGATAAAGAGTTTTCACTAGAAACTATTCAAAAACAACATGCATCAGAACTTAAATCTCCATCGTCGATACCAACTACTCCAAAGAAATTTGGTGAAGATTCGGATATCATGAGAGCCAGATCTAATTCTGCTGTTCCATCATTGAAAGTCCATGGTACGAGTAATAATACCCCTAACCTTGCTCCTCAAACTTCAAATGCCGATGGTTCTGAACTTGGAAGTCTTACTAAGATAAAGAGTAATACTACACAAAACTCGGGTAGAACTAATGAAACATCTAGTACCAAAAACAATGCAAATAACACCAATACTGGAAGTTTGTCAACAGGTGAAACCCAAAAAGTGGTGTTGAGTAGAAAGGTTTTGTGTGATTTGGATCCAAATAACTATTCCTGGCAGCCTGAACTATTAACAGTCCATTACGATATTGTCCATAACCCAGAGCATTGTTTCCATATTCGTCTGGAATGGTTAAGTACAACATCGAAATTGGTTGAAGATACAATTAATAGTTGGGTAAAGCACTCTGAGAGATACGGTTTAACATTAGTGGAGACACCTTGGGAAGAATTATGTACCTTGCCTGTTAGAAACCCACTACACTCTACAATTGATATCTCCCTTGCTTTAAATCCATGGACAGATGAAGAACTTTCTTCTAGTAATAGTGGTCTTATTTTAGAACCTTCTGACTACTACTATCACTTGTACTTACTTGAGAAATGTGGCTTTTTGTTGGACAATAGAACAGCAAAATATTTCAAAGATGACAATTTTGATGTTTCTTACTCTTGGGGTAAACCATCTTTCAAATATGCTCAATTTATACATAAGACTGGTGCTTATATAGCTGAGCTGAGAGAAAATGGAGATTTTTTCCTTGCCCCAAACAATGCTCATGTTGCTAGGGTTAATCTAAGTATAGGACACTCACAAAGTAATAAAGACAAATATGCTGTTTATTTGGATTCTCAAGGAGTTATGCTTGATTTCAGAGAGATCTGTAAAGACGAATCAAAGTTAAGAGAAATTTTTAGAGAAGCGAAGGCCAAGTTTGAAAAAAGTAGAGATTTGGATCTATCCTTATTTGATCCTGAGATTGATAACTAAGTTTTTTTGACGGTACGGTACATGGATCAGATTTACTAGCTCTACATAGGAATTTAAATATTTTGATGTAAAAATAATATTCAGTACGCATATTATCTAATAATAATGTTGTAATCTATAAAAAAAATTTTAAGCAGCGATTCTTTGAGCAATCTTGATGACATCACCTAAAACACCAGCAGCGGTAACTTCAGCACCTGCACCAGCACCTTGAATAATTAATGGGTTTGGGTATCTTTCAGTTTTGATGGAGATAACATTGTCGGAACCCTTTAAAGCAGCAAAAGGGTGAGAGTAATCATACTTGGCAACTTCAACTGAAACCTTGTTGTTTGGAACATCAACTTTACCAATGAATCTTAAAACCTTGTTTTCTTTAGCAGCATCGGTCTTTAATTGTTCAATTTCATGATCAAATTCTGGTAATCTAGCTAAGTATTCTTCACCTGAAGCAACGGTTTCCAACGCAGTTGGAATTAAAGAGTGGACGGAGAAAGAAGTTGGTGATTCAACTGGTAAACCAGCAATTCTAGCTAAGATAGTAACTTTTCTGGCAACATCTAAACCATTTAAATCATCTCTTGGATCTGGTTCGGTATAACCTAATTCTTTGGCAACTTTAACAATGTCAGAGAATTTATTAGTGTTTGGTTCAATGGTTGAATATTCGTTGAAGATATAAGATAAAGTACCTGAGAAAATACCTTCGATAGTTTTAACTTTATCACCAGTGGCAACTAATTCTTTTAATGGGGTAATCAATGGTAAACCAGCACCAACGGAAGCTTCGTGGTAAACTAAACCATAACCTTCTTCACCTTCTTTATCAAAGATATCGTTCCATAACTTAATATCACTAGAGAAAGCCTTCTTGTTTGGAGTAGCAACAGAGATACCATTCTTAACAAATGATGGGTAAGATTTAGCTAAAGTTTCATTGGAGGTGTTATCAACTAGAATAGTTGGAACTGGAGATTTCTTTAAGTAAGAGATCAAGTCATCAGTTGATAATGATGATTGAGTGGTACTTTGTAAAGCTGAAGTAAATGATGATAAATCTAATGGAGTGTAATCATTACTAATCAAAGCCTTCTTTGATGTAGATAAAAAGACAACGTTGTACTTGATTGAAGATGATAGATTTCTCAATTGGTTGATGAATGCAGATCCAACAACACCAGCACCAATGATAGCAATATTAACTGATTTGACCATTTTTAAAAGTTTATTTGTATGTATATAATATATATCTTACAAATATTTGTCTGTTTTATATATTATTGAGGCCAAAAGAAATCCAGTTAAACAATGATATACCATCCACCGAATTTGCAAAACCTCCCGCTTTCTGATTGAAATATTGTGAAAAATTTAATTCATTTTTTGATGATTATGTCATCTCATACAATTTTGTACTGGTGTTCATTACGTAAGATTAATAAATAAGCGGTATAACGAATATATAATAAATGTACAGGTATATAACTAAATATATACATGAATATATATATATTAAAGAGAGAAATGCAAGGGGTGGGTAGAAGGACAGAATACAGTTGGAATATATATTATACAGTGTTTCTTCTTTAGTAAATATTTTTCATTTGGTCATCCATTTCATAGTTCCACCAATTAGTGATACAATTTTGATCTTTCAAGTTGTCATATGTAAAATCACCAACTTTACAACCTTTACAAGATGGACAATTACTACACAAAGTGTAAGGTTGGTGTCTATAACCAATGTCTCTAAACCAGTGAATCTTACTTTTATCTTGGAACAAAGAAACACCAACAGAGTGAACAGGTGCATCACCCCATCTTTCATAGTAAAAACCACCTGCATTGTCTAAATGTTCAACCCATTTTGTATAAGGTTCTGATCTATAAAAATCCATATCTGCAATTTCAAAATTTGACCAAAAATGACATGTAGAATAACCATTTGCCATGCTTGTCTTGTGTGGATTTTGAACATTTTCAGTTAAAAAATTGAAAGCTCCATTTTCATGTAAGTACTCTGGATTTTTTTCTAAAAATTCCAATGTTGAAGGCCATAAAGTTTTAACAGATTGCTCAACGTCATATAATGCCACTGTAAATCCATATGTTTTCTCATTATCTTGCATGAATTTGAATACATCATAGTTAATATCACAGAAATAGTCAGTTCCTGGTTCAAATCTCCAGTAATATTTAAACTGTTGCATTCTTGGATGGTTAAAGAAATTTTTACTATAGTATCTGCACATGTTATGGTAAGAAAGCATTTTAGCATATCCGACACCTTCAGAGTCTAACTGTTTCATCGATTCGGTTTGTTTTGCTTTATCTATAGAAGATGGTTGATTCCAAATTTTTGGATCTATTGTTTCAAAATATGCCTCTCCAGAGACTAATTTTAACATTCTTTCTTTGAATTTGTCACTAAATTCATCATCATTCAAGAAAACATATGGATAGTGATATTTATGATTGAATTTTTGTTCTATTTGTTTAATAGTTCTGGCAACTTGTCCGGCTTCTTTATTTCTAACTAAAACAGACAATGTTGCATTCGCTCTTTGATAAGTTTCAACATCTTCTGGTGGTCTAACTAAATTCTTAACTTTTGGTTCACCAATTTTTTGACCTAAAATTTTTTGTAATTGACGATAATTTGCTTCAACTACTTCATCCCTCGATAAACTAGTCTTTTTAGGCTTAAATGTTAATTTTTCCATTATGTTGCTGCTCAGCCCCGATGAAAGAGGTTTGGATATTTTAGCAGTGAATTCATCTTTAAAATCAACATTTACCATTATCAAAATAACAATTGAAAGTATCAATGAAAACACCATAAGTCTAACTACTTTTCTAGTCGGAGTCGGAATCATTGTTATTATTTTTGAATTTCTTAATATTTAAATTTATCGATCTAACTGCTGGAATCTGTTTGAATTTATAAAAGTAAAATACAAAATGAAGTGATTAATGAAATCCGCTGAATGTATAAATGAAGCAACTAACTGATATTACCTATCATCTGTCTTTATTTGTTCCTCTGAAAAATAAGCAAACCAATGCAAAAAAAATAACAAAAAAAGAATTTTATTAATTTGAAATTTGAAAAATCAAGAAAAAAAAGAAACACACACACAAAAGGAATGGGGGAAAATTAATCTCAATTTAACCGATCAAAATTTAAAGGCTTTGCAAGCGGCGTAAACTTTGCTTTTTCTTTTTTTTGAATTTTCGTATTTTTTGTAAATTTCAATTTTTTTTTTTGATTTTGTATTAATTTTGTATTAATTTTTATACTAATTGATTTGATTGTTATATTTTAGAAAATAGTGGAGTATTTATATCTTCAAGAACATTTGATCTAGAAAAATGTCAGTCTCGGCTTTTTTGCATCAAGCAAGATCAACTTTTAACAAGAGTTGTAAAAAACTTTCCAAATTAACAATTGTATCAGGGAATCAAAGTGCTGATCTTGATTCAATAGTATCAGCTATATCATATTCATATCTAAGTTCATTGCACAATGGTAGTTCAATTGAGAGTTTAACTATCCCACTACTTAACATTCCAAAAGAAGATTTGTGTCTACGTAGAGATGTGGAATATGTCATGTCAAAGACATCAATATCTAGTTCAGATCTATTCTTTTTAGATGATTTGCAAAAACTTCCAGTTGATATCAAGATTGATATAGTTCTTGTTGATCATAATGAACCTCAAGGAGAAGCAATCAAGTCATTGATAGCTAAGAAATTAGGGAAAGTGACAGGTATAATTGATCATCATGCAGATGAAAATGGATATTTAGATGCCAGTCCAAGAATTATACGAGTCTGTGGTTCATGTAATTCATTGGTACTTGAATATTTTGAAAATCTTGCAGGTTTACAAAAACTTTTCAGAAACATTAGTAGTAAAGAGGTTAAGCAATTTTTAGATTTTGCCATTTCTCCAATTTTAATCGATACTAGTAATCTTACCCAAAGAGTTGAAGAAACAGATACCAAAATTACTAAAATATTACAAGAATTTTCAAATGTCGACTCTTCTACTATGGCAATTACAAACAATACTTTTGAACAATATTTCAATTCGATTAATGATGCAAAATCTGATATTAAAGGTTTATCCCTACGTGATGTCTTAAGAAAAGACTATAAAGAATTTCAATTTGGAAATTATAAAATTGGTATTAGTTCAATGGTTAAACCATTTTGTTATTTGAATGATGAATACCATGGAACTAAGAGTATCTCAAATGAGTTGGAATCATGGAGTAAAGAAAGAGGTTTGAATGTTGCCGTTGTGATGACTTCGTTTGTTAATGAGCACGATGGGAAATTTTCAAGAGAATTAGCATTCCATCCAACCAATAAAGAGACTGGAGAACTCGTTGATAGTACTGTAAATGCCCTTAAAGAAGAGCTAAAATTGGTTGAGTTGAAAGAATATGATGATTTAATCGCTTTTAAACAATTAAATATTAAAGCATCAAGAAAACAAGTTGCTCCTTTACTGAAAGAATATATTGAGACTAAATAAAGACCCCCGCGTATATTGTTAACTATCTATTGATAAATAACTAGTTTCCCAACATTTTAATACACCGTTATTACTATCAATTGAAGGTAATGAATTTTTAACAGTTTTAATACAAGTAATAAAATCATCAAAGATGAAATCATCAACGGTGATAACTTCTAATTTATCTTTATTTGTATCTTGTTGTATAAATGAATCAATTTCATTACAATCGTCCATATAAAATAATTTTAACGTATCATTCATCTGTTGTTGTTCATTTTCAATATTTAATGAAATTGAAAGTCCAAAATTGAAACCCCAAACAAGTATACGACAATCTATTGATTTTTCAACCACATAAAAGCGCACTGCAGTTGTAGATATTGATCCTAAAAGATAATTGTAAATGTATAAACAAGGTCTAAAAATTTCATCCATCCTATTTTCCCTCTTTAATACTAAATTCCATTTGAAAACTCTAAAATTCCCAGTTGATTCATCCAAATCACCTAATTTGAAAGCACAATTCCCACACTTAACTATAGATTTCTCATTATTTGATAAGACTACAGATAAATTATTGAACCCATTTGGATCTAGTACCAAATAATGAGCACCAATTAATAGTACATCAGGTGCAGGTTTAAATTTACTAAACCTTGATAAAATTTCACTATTTGAATAATTCCCTGTAGTTGGTTTATGACAATGCCAATAATCCATCATTTCAGTCCAATTCTCAGATGGCATTGCTCTAAGAATCAAATTATCATTAAAATCAATTAAATTGATATTACAAGATGCACAATTGAAACTATTAAAGGATTTATTTAAAGGTCTTAATGTCTTGATAGACCATTTATAATTATCTTGAAAATGTAATGATGATGATGAGGAAGAAGGAGAAATAGAAGGTAATTTAAAAGAGCATATATCATTTGAAGTACCATTTGAGATCAACTGCATTAAATCTGGATAATTTTCAGTTTTTGCAGCTAATATAAACTGAAATTTATAACCATTTATAGTAGTTAAATTAATACATGTATTGTTCTCTACAGATATTAAAGATACCTGAGATGGTTGAATATCTATGCATACCGATACCGTATTTAAACGTGGTAGATATTCAGTGAAAAATTTGGGCGTATGAACTGTCATTCTAAACTATATTATATCAATCTACCAAGTGTAACAGTAAGTAATCAAATAAGGATATATATACGATATAGGTTTGAAAACCTCTATTTTTCATATATATATATTTTAGTTAGGCAAAGATAAAATAAATTATCAGGCAGTGTATTACTGTAATTATGTAATACTTAAAATATAAATTATGTCATATTTTATGTAATTGATATTCGATATATGCCATATGGCATATGCCATAGTATTGTATAATCATATAGTAATATATATATTATTATATAATAATATAGTTAAGTCATATAGCAATATACTCATATGACCAACTGGAGAAAAAAACTGGAGAAATCTAATACTAAAAACTACCCCCTAGAACAAGTATAAATATATATATACAGGCCCGATATACTTTAACTTAACATATCGGTGTTAATGTTATATATAGAGGGTAACTATAAAATAATATTACATAATTTATAATATAATCAAACAGAATTTAACCAATTAAAAATTTCGGCCAATGAGAAATACTGTAGAAGAACAATAAATTAATTGCTCAAAGGAATTATTTTTTTTTTTTTCATTTTAATTTCACTTCCCAAGAAATTCGTTGGGTTATTTTAAAATTCTACCGGGGAAGAAATTGTACAAAAGGCTGGAAAATAACACCGCCTTTAATTAATACTATGTATAGTATAAGACTATAAGTATATATGATCGATTTTTGTATGTATATATGTATATTATGTAATATGTATATAAACTTTAAAGTATTACGGTTTACCCCATGACACGCGTTGACTTAATTTAACCCCTTCCCCTTCTTCCTCCCCCCCCCCTTCGCCTTCCCATTATAAAGAAAATCAATGATATAATTGGAGGTTCGTACGGCTGGTAAAATATTATGTATTACGTAATAATATAGAAAAATATTTCTTTTCCCCCC